>BMAV01008090.1:66029-104280 GCA_019973955.1 Trichonephila inaurata madagascariensis | reverse complement strand
TTTAAAAGAGAAAGAAAAGAAAATTATAAAATAATAAGATGAAAACAGAAAAAATTAATTTCTAGGTTTACAATGTAATAAAAATTTATAACTTACGTGTTCTATGATATGTCCTGAAACATGGTTGAAAACATAAACCAGTATCGCATTCAGCGTATTCCTACAAAAAATTAAAAAGCTTCTTTTTCTCACGGTAAGTGAAAATGACTGCAAATGAAGAATAGAAAAGACCATAATCAAACGTAAAAACATAAAAAAAAAACTGCTTAGCTATGAATTTTATCGCTCCTGGAATATACCCTTTCAAATTCCATCCCACCCCTTTTTCCGAAATAAGTAAATTCTTTAGAAGCACTGTCAATGTCATATTATTATATTCCAAAGCCATGTGACTAGTTTTAAACAAAGCAGCACAACACAAAAAGTTTTCTCTTGGAAGGACAAGTGTACACGTCCGGGGCACTAAAGGCAGTGGTCTCCAACTCTCGGTCCGCATAAGAAACATTCAACTATTTCCCTTTTATTTACTGTGGTATATTTTTCTTGGGTTTTGGCTACATTTTATGAAAATCACTTTATATTCTTTGTTAAATCACTTTACATTCATTTTTTGGTGTAGCTATATTTTAATCTGAAGATCTGAAGTCACGATTAAATAAAATTAAATTAAAATTACTAAATCAAAACAGTCTAAAATATAAACAATGAACATCCTCCCCCTCAACGGGCCACGTAGAATTAACAAATGTTGCCCGGTCCGCTGCGATAAAAAGGTTGGGGAACACTAACTTAAGGGGTTAAGAAAGAGCTCGTTTTTCACAGCATTTGCCATGTGAATAGATGCCCCGTTTTATTGATATCTGCAATATTCTGCACCTAATTTTGGAGCATAAAAAGGCACCAGCTCCCAATACTTTTATGCAATTTTTATGGTTTTGCCTACCATTTAAAAACATTAGACTAATTTGTGACGGGCTCACGCGTCTTTTCTTTAACATGACCTCTGGGTTATTTGGGGGCCAAGATTACTAGCAACTCTTTTCCAACAAAACCCAAGAAGCGAAATGTGAAAAAGAAATGCAAATAAGATAGCTTTTAATTAACAGAAGTTTCAGTAAGTGATATGGCAATTTGGGGAATGTTATGTGTGAAAGAGAGTTATAAGCGTGAATTGACAGCCAATTGTGAAGTTACCCAGAAGATAAACCATTAGGTCCAGGTGCATACCATTGCACGCCGCACGCCCAGACGGCTCTTCACAAAATTGAATATAAATTTGTATTAAGGTAGGATTGATTATTTGATATTAGGACTTGTAATATTATTAGAAGTGAGAGTAGGTGGATTAATTATTTATAGTGGTCTAAGTTACGCGATTCGGTTTAACTATTACTGTGTGTTTGTTCATTATAGATTCTCGCTTAAATAATATTATCTTAATTGTTAGACATTTAAGTTCCATTCTTAATAAAGTCATATTAGGAATTAAAAATGTCTATTCCTTTTGCAAACCCTACACCTCTAGCTCACGCTGGCAATCAAAGATACGGTCACCCAAAGGGGGCGGTATCACAAGTTCTCCCTCCATAATGGAAGGTTGACCACACCATGAAAGTTTGTCCTCTTATTTGAGTTCAAAAAAATTCTTAAGATTATGCTAGTGATACTGATAGCCAACACAGGACAATCTAAATTAAACTTCTCGTCTGAGAATAGGACACATCACTTTAGTTGTCCTTGACATGTGATCCTTGAATCGATTCAATTCCTGTCTATGTGTATTTTTGAACATTTCAGATAATGTTTTCCATTTTTGAACTGGAAAGCTTCGGAACTTTTTATGCTGCTGTGCAGTTTTCTTAAAAGCATGTATTATTCCTATTTAAGTTTTAATCTTTGAAGTGGTCACACTTTTTTTTGTTTTCTTAGCTCCAGGAAAAGTTTACTTCTATCATGGGGATTCAGTTTTCTTCGTTGCCCAGTCTTACTTTTGGATCTGTGAGTGTCTGGGGTTTGTAAAATACAAGTAATTGCCTTGAGACCAGCTTAATGTAGACGGTCAGTCTCTCCTACAGCTCAAAGCTAATTTTTATAAGCTAAACCTTGCGTTCTTGAAAATCATTCAAAGACGTTTTGCAGGAAAAAATGAAAGTATAATGCAAAAAATATTATTTCTATACATATGTATACAAATGAAAATAATACATACCTTTTATCGCTATTTGTGGAGGAGCGTTACACGGAATCTTCTCACTCTCTAGTATCCATATACTTTTTTCATAACCTAGAAATTAATACATAACACAAATTTTTGGAAATGATGGATATCAATTTTTCTAATTCATTATTACTATTAGAGGAAGCAGGAATCTCAAATAGAATGAATACACTTTAACTATACAAGTTTACTTAAAATTTTTACGGAATGTATACACATACACGTTCACTTATATAAAGAGAGAGATAGAGAGTACAATAAAACTTAAGAACTCAGTCTGTGAACCTTAATTTGAATTACCCAGAGAACATAATTTAAAATAACATAAAGATGTCAAAAACAATTTTTTTACCCAAATAATCCCAAATATGAAAAATTATAAAGAATTCTCAAATTCTGTGGAAGAAAAATTATACCCCTTATGAATCAATTAATTTCAGTGTTTCCTATGATTATACTTCTCAGATTTTAAAGCAAATAAGATAATCTACCGTTTTCTTCGCCAAAAATAGCAATATGCGATAACTTTCTGGGTGTAGTAGCCATGCTTGAAGTGGACGACGCGTGCGCGCGCGCGGAGGCGTATATCATCAAATTTTGTAAGATCTTGATATTTATTTTAATATAAACACAAACACTTCGGATTATGAGTTTTGGGAAAAAAAGATGAAGTTTAGCTTAAAATAGAAAATAAATAAACAAAACGCTGTAGTAGTATTATAACCTTTCTTTTAACTAACTGTTTCCTCTTATGTTTATATAATTCTTTACAGATTTCTATTCCACTTATCTTTTAAAAGTCGCAGATCGTGCAGAATATGTTTCTCTGACGTCCGAGCTAAATTCTTTCGGCTAACTCTGTATAAGCTTCTAGACGAACATGTACACAGACGCCTGATGAGTTCTGTTAATCAGATTTAGGTAAGTATTTCTTTTTCAGCTGTGTGTTTCAGTCACTTACCTTTCTGTTTTTAGGTATTCGATTAAAAGTACCATTTTTGCGGTATTACTTGATACAATTCAGCAAACTTTTTCAGTTCCTAGCAGCTTTTGAAATTTTGCATTTACTACTGATATTCTAATGAAGAAGCATTGTTCGTAGTTTAAAAATAGTAAATGTTTTAACCAAATGTATCGTGAATTATGTACAACATTAAGATTTTAGCCGTATGTTTATTTTTAAAGATTTTGCATATATAAAAATCTAACTAATATTCCCCTTCGTATTGAAAGGTAATATTCTAAAATAATTCAAATAAAGTATTAGCTTTCTTTGTGTTACAACGGAAAGACAGTAAATATTACGTAAGAAAAGGCTTATAACTACTCAGAATAAATTATCGTCTTATCACCGAAATTTTCACCTTCATTCTAAAAGCAAGAAATGTTTAATTTAACATAAAGTTTGATAATTAATAATTAAGGTATCCGCGACTACTTTCGGAACCGTGATTTTAAAAAATCGTATAAATGGATATTTTTCATAATATTTAGTGTCACTCAGATTAGATTACATGCATAAAATTATTTTATAAGGACATTTTGACAAAAAAAATTATTTAAATACAATATTTCGGCAAAAAATGAACTTAGAATAATCTTTTTTCAAAATGTTCTCCTTTTGTGAAAAATGCTTCTATTGTAATAATATTTTGCCTGTATATAGCTCAGACCTCTGTACAGAAACTCAACTATTATTTTTGAAAAATTCACATTATTTTCAGTTACAACCATTTGAAATAATTATCGGTGTTTTTTTTCTTAGAATTTCTTGTAAAACACGGATAAACCCACTTCTAAGTAAAATATTTCAAAAATTCTAGTTGAACCTCTGTACAGAGGTCTGAGCAATATACAGGCAAAATAGTATTGTAATAGAAGCATTTTTCACAAAAGGAGAACATTTTGAAAAAAGAATATTCTAAGTTAATTTTTTGCCAAAATATTGTATTTAAATAATTTTTTTTCTCAAAATATATCCTTAAAACAATTTTATACATGTATTCTAATCTAAGTGACACTAAATATCATGAGAATTATCCATTTATGCGCTTTTGCAAAATCACGGTTCTGAACGTAGTTGGATACCTTAAATCAAATTGATTTTGGAATCTCAGTTTTTAAGCCAAGGATTTGAATAGAGGATTTTTTTGCGATCAATCAATTTATTCAAGTTGCTATATTCCCTACTTTTTACCTGTGCTTTACGGAAATAAATCCATTTTTTTTTTAAAAAAATAAGACTCATTGTTAAAAAAAAATGAAAGAAATATATATAATAAATTATAAGTAAGATAATATTAGTAATAATGAGCAAAATAATAGTAATAATGTAAAGAGAAAACAAACAAACAAATGTCAAATTCTAATCCTCAAACCCAAGATGAGAGAAAATTAGAATTGAAAGAGCTATTACACACTTTTGAACTATTATTCTTATCTTATGATTTTAGATATTTTTTTTTCAATTTATTAAAAAGTACACATTTTCTCTTAAAAAATGCTGCTTAAAAGAACTGGTATTATTCAAAAACAGTAAAAGACACTGATCTGAAAACTATTTTTATACTTTGTAAACATTTTAAAAAGGTGTTTTATTTTATGAATAGACAAAAAGTGGGTTCGTGGTAGCCAAGTGGTCATGGTTACAAACTCATTGCCAACAAGTCGTGAGCTCGAGTCTTGGAGTCACTAGAGACCCGCCGTGTAGAGCAGCTAATGCATGTCAAATCTGCCGTGACTCAAAGTTCTCATGTTTGCATGGTGTGGAAGTTGGGAGAGCAGTTCTCGTCCCTTTGCTGTGGCTTAAAATTACGAGGGTCCCCATCAGTAGCCCTCGTGGCACTTTAAAGTGCGACATTAATAAAAAAAACAATTCACATCGAGAAAAAACACGTCGGATACTTTTTATTTTGATTTCACCAATAACAGATATTTTATTTTGATTACACCAAGAATAAAATTGTTGTCATTTCTATTTTCCTCAAATAATTGCTTTCTTCTCAAGCTAGCACATTCATATATATGCCGCAAATATTCACTGCATTTATAAAAAAAGCATAATAGATTTATTTAAGGAGTTTTTACAAATTCATTTCATATCTATATGTATGAAGTTTTAGCAGACATGAAAGACGTGACATATATTATACATATTTAAGCCATGACTTTAATGCCTTAGAGATATAAATGAGCAATAATGATTTTATTTAAACACTATTTATTATACATTAAGAGATTCATTGCATCAATAGTGATATTTCAATATGAAGTTAATAATTCTCTCCCATATTGCAAAAGACATATCTTGTAAATTCTTATACTATCTTGAATTTATCATTGAATCGTATATTATAAACTTTACAGGATGTTGCCGAATTCGACCGTCAAATTTCGAGGGGTAATAGCCCGTAGCAGTGGGACGATAAATCACCATAGAAAATGGGGTAGCAAACCATGTTGTGACGGATCTATACTCGTTTTTTCAATTAAACCTCTTGGGAAATCTTTGGAGCTATCAATTCGCGTTATTCGCAACCTACCCTTTGGAAGAAGAGAATTGTGATATTTAAATTAACTTACTATAAATAGACGAGGTTTTCTAGCTTGTAGAGAGAGAAGGAGAGAAGATATTCTCGAGTCAGGTGATATTGCTACTGAAGGCATAATATTAGAATAATAGTGATTTGATTCTTATTAGGAGGAAACTTTAAAGTGACGATTGTTTACTAGGATTGATTTGAAATTAGATTAAATCGAATGATAGATTAGATCCTTTATTAAGGTAAGGATCGTTTGATAGTCTTCTAATCGTTCACATTTTACCGTCGTTGTTCCCCTTTCACGGTTAACATTGAGACATTCTCTTACTATTATTAGTTGAAATTGTGTCTGTTCTTTGTGTTGAAATAAATAGATTAGTTGGATCATGTCGAGTGCTTCTTCCCTTCCCCCCACACATCTAGGTGCCTGAGAGAGAGGTTCGAGCCTTTTACAACGTTTAGTCGTAATAATTCGCAAAAACGGTTATGAAGGGTGTGATGTGGAGTGGAATGAAAAGAGGCAATAAGAGATCAGGAATACATTTTTTACAAGTAAAGCATGTTTACAATGTGAACAATACATCCCAGCTCGACGTCAGAAATACAACAAATGATTGTCACAGGAATTGTTCGAAGGTGCGGCCGCATATGTCATAGCACAGCCAACATCGACGGATCAAGAATTGTCGAGCGCTTTCAAACAAATCCACTGCGCTGGTGATGTCAGCTGAAGCGACGACGATCGGTGTCGTGAGATCCTCCATTGTCTTATACACAAGTGATGTCAGGTAGCCCTAGAAGAAAAAACTCAAAAGATTGAGGTCCAGAGAGTGTGGAGGCCAAGCAACAGGTACCAGTATATTAGGCTCATTCAAATGAAACCAGGTCAGTGCGTCTAACTTTGCATTACACTTAAGGTGGCATCGCGTAACTGCGTGTATGGTGGCACCATCTATAGGTACATATACTGACACGTGCGCAACACTCGACGTATCCTAGCGCCAATGTGGTAAGAAGGGACAACAAAGAGTTATTCGACTTTTAGTGGCGGAGGCGGTTGGAGGCCGTGAAATGTATCGACGGATGAAGGCTGTGTAGGGTGAGTATAGTCTGTGTCGTTCAAGTGTTGTGGAGTGGTGCGAAAGATTCCTTAAAGGTGCGCAAATTCCTGGAAAGCGATGCTCGACATATGCATAGGTTCATCGTGTCATCACACCGATCACGCCGGAAATGATTGCGGAAGTGAATGCTTTAGTCTTGGACAACCACATAATCACCGAGGACGAGATCCATCGGTTACTGGGTATGAGCGTGGGCAACACTCACACCATAATGCATCAACACTGGCCTGGTTCCGACAGCAACCTACTAGCTTCTTCAAAGATGGAATCAACCGGCAAGTGTCATAATGAGATAAATGTGCCAACAGTTTTGACGACAATTTTTGAGTATGTGTATTGTGTATAACTACATTTTTGAGTTAATAAATTTGTTACCGTTACTTTCCACTAGAGACCGGGTTTCATTTGAATGCCTCTTATATGTAGCTTGGAGTTAGTCACGCACCGCAATCGAAAATTGTGCTGGTGTATCAACGTGCATAAATCATGTGTTCTAACGAGTAGTGACCGGTACTCCTTACAGAAACTCCAGGAGGTAGTGCTGTGGAAAAACAAGTTATTTCGGTCCAATGAGGAGTGCTGGTAGCAAATACTTTTCCAATAGATGATATTGCGAGAATTCCTGCCCTCCTTCCTGATGGCTACTTTTACCTCGATTTTGACCGACTAAACGTGGTTTGCACCCCGATGTTCTATGTTGATTTGTTGTCCCCATGCTGCCTACTATCACGCCCTTGAATGTGACGGTCGAATTTGGTAACACCCTGTTTAAGAAGAAAACAGAATTATTTCTTACTTATATTTTCGTATAACAATGACACAAAATGAAAAATGGATTATGGCAAAATAAAAGACTTCAAACAGCTTTTGTGTTCTAGTAGTGGTTAAATTAATTTTATGATTTTGTTTTACATTTTTTGTTTTACTTTTACCTAAGTCCTTAATGGTTTTTGTTTTCGTAATTTCTGTGTGCATCATATTTTATTTTCATGAACATTAAATAACAATGTCAGATTCTGTAGTTTAATCTGCGTTAGGTGCAATTTTGTACCTGCCTACAATCTAAAGCTTAATATTCTATAAACAAGAAAATATTAATTTTACAAAAAAAAAAAAAAATTCTGTTTTTAGTGAATTTTTTTTCTAGTGAATTTTAAACGCAATATTTATCTATATAGAAATTTAACCTGAAAAAAGAGAGTTTATTTTCTTAGCTGTATCACATGTTATTGGATGTATGAAGCTAATCATTCAATTGATCTTATAAATGTTTTCGTGCTTGAACACAGTTATGTAATCTTACCAGATTTGGAAAACAATCTTCCTTTTTTTCCGCTTAAACATGATTGATTGATAGAAATTTATCCTTTTTTTTTGAGTTTTTGTTTACATTTAAAGTTGCCATTACTTGGAAAATATTCGATGGTGTATTTCGAATACATTTTAAGATCTTTATATAAATAAGTATTTTTTATATTGAATCCAAAACTATAAATCCTAGAAAGTTTTAGTGTGTCAAGTTTTTTGAAAACATTTTCTTTAAATATTATTATCATATCTGGCAAGACAGATCTTTCTTGTTTATTATCCCAAAGTCTGATTCCACTGAGTCTGTCCATCTCAGTATTGGTCTTCTACGCTTCCGAATCCCAGTATTACAGTACCTTTGACTGCAATACCTTTTTGAAAACATTATCATCTGGCATTCGAATTTAGGGGTCATCCAATTAATTCTACTTATTTTTATGTATTTAATAATGTCAGATTGTTAGTAAATTGTTCATTCAAAAGATCCGAAGGAAGACAAACACTATTGTGGATTTTTTTAGCATTGTTAAATTGATGAATCTTTCAAAATATTTTAAAATTTAAATTTCTATTAAAATATGAAATTATCATCTGTAAAAGTATTGTAATGGAGACGAAATACCTGCATTCTATTTTCAGTTTTAGGTGAAACTTATTTACAGTTTATATTTCCTGTTTGCAAGAATATATATTATTGACATAATAACTGCAAATATTTTATTAACAAGCGGAAAATATTCACAAATTATATAATTAATTACTTAGCATTATGAAATTCAGTTTCATCGAGAGTTTTTGTAGCAATGCTTACATGAAAGCGTATAATGTCTAACCTTGAATCAGAATAAAAAAAACCATTCTGCTATTTCATATTATTCTTTGATAATTATGTGAATTATTTCTATTCCTTCTACATATTTTCTTTTGAATTACGGTATTTTTCATTTCCGATTTATAATTATTATAAAATGAACTGCAATTGTGGTTTTCATCGGAATTTTATTTATTTTTTAATGTTACTAAAAATTAATTTACTTATTACTAATAACGTCATTATAAAAACTTTTAACTAAAATAACTCAATAAACATTCGTTTCTTTCATTGTAATATAAACTCCAAAAAACATTCACTCTATTGACAGATGACTAGTTTCTGACATCTACGAGTTATTTATTTTATAGAACTTATCTGATGAAACACACAGATTTCTAAGTTCTGCTTCTGAACTTCAATTTTATCCAATTCGGCACTGCTGTTGATTATAGGTCAACACTCTTGACCTCAGTTTTGGCGTATAATGTGAACTGTCGATTATCAGTTCGATGACTTGTGTCTTAAAACGCCTTTAATATAACTGAGTTGAAAAAAAAACTCTTCGGCCCAGTTACTAGTCTTTTTTCTATTATCTTTTCCTCATTAAGATTCGTGGACAAGAATTCGCTTCAACAACCTCTACTGGGTAGAAGCATTTTTTTTCAGCATTGAGTTTTTTTGAGGAATATTTTATGTTTTTTTCCAACCATTACAACTGTGCATTATCTATGGCATTGTGCATCATATGAAACGATTACTTTTTAATTCACCGATTGTCTTGTAATTGAGGTCACGTTTCTGTTCAACGAAATGCGCTGTAGCTATTTTTGTACGGCTACTCGTGTGATTTTTGAGTGCATTAGTTAGACCCGGACGCAGTTTTTACGTAGCGTAATATTCAATCAGTAGTACTAGGCTCTGCATCCATCCAATGCTCCATTTCTGCTACCATTGATGGTTTGGGACATGCGGTTTGGATTCATGGTAATAAGAGGGCATGAGATTTTAATTGCTAAGACAGTAGAATCCTATAAACTCGACCTAATATGGTCTAAATCAGGGGTATTCAATCTTTTTTCATGGGTTTCGAATTTCATGGGTTTTTTTTTTTAATTATGTTTTTGTTATAAAAAATAGAAATATTTTGAATTTTGGAATGATCGTCGTCCATTTGGTGCGTATATATGTGCTGAGTCTACCCTATGAATTTAAAGTCTTTCGGTCAAACTATTCTTGAGATATGATGGAGGATAGTTTGAAAAACACAATTTTGAGAAAAACGCTTTTAAAGTTTCAAGTCCGATTAAAACAATGAAAATCGTAACTTAGCGCTACGAACAGCAGCTCTTCTAACGCCTGCTTCTTTATAAGGACTTCGAATTTTTAAAAAATCATTTTACCACCGTATTCTAGAAAAAACCATTTATGAAATTTTTTTTTTTGATTTACTGAACCTATCACGTGGGTAAACCCCCTCCAAACATCTCAATCATAAAATTTCAATTAAAATTTGAATTTCAAGCAATTAATTAATCAAACGTCATGTATTCCTCAAAAATGTTCATTCCTTAATGTTCTATTCCCTTTGAAGTCATACATGTTTATAAATGAGCAAGCAAGAAAAATGACACTTTTAACCTGTCTGTGTCGAATCGACCCATATTATTAACATGCACAGAAATGCAGGTAAAACTAACTTAGTAGTTTTGGTAGACTTCATTTAATGGATGGTCAAAAGATATGCATTGGTGTACTGATATGCAGAAGCAAGTGATGTCTGCTGCTGCTCTTTTCCGGTTGGTCTGCCGTTTGTAATGGGGTGGCGGTAGCCTAGGGGTCAAGGTAACGGATTCGTGGTCGGCGCGTCAGGAATTCGAGACTAGTACAGCTGAAGACCCGCCGTGTATGGGAGCGATGCACGTTAAGTATGTCGAGAGCTCAAACGTTTCCCCTTTAGTGTGATGTGGTGTGGTAGTTAATAGAAGGAGGTCCCAGCTCAGGTGTCGTTCTCGTCACTTGACCATGGTTCAAAACTACAAGGTCTGTCACCAAAAGCCATCGAGTAACTGAACAGTACGACGTTAATATTCATCCAACCACCCATTGCCATTTATGATAAGGATTACTGGTAATATGTGACCAATCATTGCTGCAGAATAATGTTATCTTGATCATATGATGCGAAAAAATGTTCAATATTTACAAGTTCAAACCTAGACTTTGAACAGTGTACTCTATACTTTTCATGTTTTGTCCTTTTTAACACGCTTGTATTAGCTTCACCTGTATGTAACGGAATGTTTGAACTCAAATTTTACTCACTGAGAAAGATCAAATTAATATGAAATTTTGTTCACTTGTCAAGGACCGATGACAATACAATAATTTAATAATTTTGTTCCATTGTCCTGATCAGAGGATCATCCGGATTAACGAATTCCCTTTTCCAGATTTGGTGACTAATACCAGATTTGGGGACTAAAAGATTAAGTTACAACCCTAAGGCGAAAACGCTCATGGTTACTATCAATACAACAAAAAGAGGAGTTGTTTATTTGAATGTTTTTACTTTTTAGCTCAATCAACTATAAGAGCGGGTTTTTTAGTTTTTTTATCCATAATTTTTATAGTGTGGTATAGTATGACTTATCGTTAATGACGCCTTACTGAAAAGGAGACCAGAAAGCTTTTTCAAGAAAGTGATCAATCTAGCAAAATAAGATGGAATAAAACCAGATCCAACCAATCCAACCATTGACTTAAGCAGATGGGAAGGAGTCAACTTTCCCCCTCACATACCAAAATATTTTTAATTTTTAGTATAAAGCACCTCGGCGCTTTCATGAATCTGTTTTTATATACCTCTTCACCTAAAATTAGTCTGTATAAGCCGTTGTATCCAAAGAAGAAATATCTTGAGTTAAGACGAAATGCCCGTTATGTCATATCTGCCTAAAAAATAAAAGTTCGACTCTTTAATCCATTTTGCATCATGATGGACAAGCTTCACAAAATACGTTAATTGTTTATAAAATGATAGAATAAAAATACGACTGATAAACTAGCTGCTACTCAAGCATGCTGAAGAAAAACATGAAGATGGCCAGTGTTCTTATTTCATAAAATATTTCAGTTCATCGTTCAAACAACACACGCGTTTCAAAGGACCTCTTTGTTCGAAATAAATTTATCATAACATGTCAGTAACATTCAGGAGCCGTTAAAGGGGAAACTTTCAGATGCCGATTTACCTAAATGAGGAAGGTATAAATATTATGTCCTGTGGATAAAAAAAATAGAGAATCGGATGTAAGATGTGAATTATATAAAGCATACTTCTACCAAAAAAATGTAAATATTGTAAGTCTTATTTATATCATAGAAAACATTGTGAATAATAATGTGATTGCAAAGTGTAAATAATACATGTAACTTAAACTAATGAACTAATTTCATGTGCTTTAATGTTTTGAAAAGTTAATACAAAATCAAGATACTGGTCAAAAGCGAGAAGAAGGAGTTAAATTGTCAATAAAGGAGAGAGGAGGAATATGATTGAAATAAAACATACTTGTTAAAATATTGATCCTTTATAAAACATGAAGTAAGTACAACATATTTCTTAATGCCTGGATTAAAAATTTATGAAATAACACACATATAACACAATGCATTTTTTCAATGAGTCGGAATAGCTAAACTGTATAACTAAATAGAAATATAACAAGACAGTGAAGGTTAAATTTAAATAACCACAATAATATACTAAGTATTCTTATTTTACAAGGGTTTCTGATTTTTAGGGTTTTATCATTCCTGGGAATAACAGGGAAATCCTGGGAAAGTAATTGTCGTTCCCGGAATTCCCGGAAATACGTCAAAATTTCAAAATTTCAAAAAAAAAAACAAAAAAAAATTAAAAACAAATTATTTTTAAATAAAATCAATAATAATTATATAAAATAAGAATACATATAAAATCCAAAAATACAAAAAATGTTTAGTAAATTGATTATTTATTTTTAAAATATGATTTCAGAAAGCCTAAGCAATTTATACTTTTATCACTCAGCCTAGTTTTAAGCTTTGTGACGAATAATCTGGCAGCAGAAAATGCTCTCTCGGCTTCAACTGACGTTGGAGGAATTGTTTATAATGCCTCATATAGTTTTATAATGTTTGGTGATGGACTATCAGTCGAGTTGAAAAACTTCATCTCATGATTTTATTGAAATTAGTACTTTTTTTTGGTTGAACAATATAAAACTTTTGTTTTAGAGTAACTTGCTTTCTCTAAGTTTTCATGTGTCCAACGTCAGAGGTTTTTCTTTCAAAATCTCCATGCTCTCTTTTTCTGAGTGCGAAGAGTTGGATATTGATTCCTCTTCTTTGCAGAAAAGCCTCTTGTCCCTATCATTTGGGTAAGTCTAGTCAAATAAGTTTTACCAGCAAATCGCTAAATATCGACAGTAACTGCAGCTACTTCGTATTTTCTCCCAAAATTCAGATTTTGCATTAATCCTATTAAATTAAGGTTGCATCTCTCATTAATTCTTTGGATTAGAGAATACTTCATATTTTTCGCAAATTCTGAATTTTGTTTGTAACGAAAGAAAATACACTTTCTGCAGTTAGCAAAGTTGCATTTTGACTGCATAATTTTTCTAAGCCAATTTTTACTGGCTTTAAGCCTGCTACAATTGTAATCACAGTTTCAAACTCTACATTGGCCGTCATTTGTTCTTCTTTAATGTCAATTAATGCTTTTAAAATTGCTGACTTTATTTCTAAAAATTTTTCAGGCATTGCCAAAAAACTATTCAAGCGTGTTTTGGTATCCAAACAAACCATCTTTACATCAAACCATCGATTTCCAGGAACGAAGTATAATTCCTAGGAATAGTAAAAGTACAAAAATCTTATGATTTCCCTGGATCCCGGGAAAGAATCCCTAAACCATATATTCTACGGAACTAATACATTTTTAGACCATGTCCATGAAAATAAATCTTGGATTCGGTAAGCATTTTGAATAATATTTATAAAATAAATGAAAAAAGAAACTGCGTTTAAGTAAATTTCGAGAAATATAACTGTCTGTGTGTGTGTGTTTTACAATTATATGACTTTGAATAACATTTTATATTTTTCAGACCTTTCATTATTGATTTTTAAGTAGCTCTGAGAAGGCTCTATCCTGAAAGTAGTATAATAGCAAACATTGCAAATTCTATCTTTCTATATCGTAAATTATTATTCAAATAAATAGTTGAAAAAGGTATTCTTCGTAAAAGACTATTCCATTGGTTAATTTCGTATAATTATTTTTATTCAATATTACCTATATATTCTACAGTGCAGGTCTAATACATATTGATAACAAATAACACAACCATTTGATTAGTTCTTTAAAACTGCATCGAATCAGTTTGCAATGAAAAATTTAATGCGTCCACCTATATTCATTTTTTTTCATATTCATATGTTTAAATAACAATCTCGTTAAACCTATGTCGCGACAATCACCATAAATGTGTGCTTACTAAATATATTGAGCTGTGGAATTGTGAAAAAAGCATTTCATTTGTGTATAAGTATAAAATATTTATTTCAATTTTGAATTTATTTCAGCTTAACAGAGTATCATTTTTGTTTCAGGTTTAAGAGTTTACAAGTCTGAAGCCTTATTTATACAAATCTTACATTATCAGAACTTGATCATGATTCACGAAAAATTGATCTTGAGTGCTGTGGATTATGTCTTCTTAACGGCCATGCTTCTCGTGTCTGCCGGAATCGGTCTCTACTTCCAAATGACCAGCAAGAAGAAAACAAGCGAGGAATTTCTTCTTGCAGGAAAAAATATGTCCGTTCTACCAGTCGCCTTTTCACTCATGGCCACCTTCATGTCATCCACGACTATTATGGGCATCCCGGCAGAAATGTACCTGTATGGCACTAACATGACTTTCATGAATTTGGGTTTCATTATAGGACCTATCATTACGTCGTACCTTTTCCTACCCATATACTTTGCAAATGATGTGTCCACAGCATATGAGGTATATACATATATGATATGAGTAATGTTTTTCTCATTTTCTCTCTTTTACTTTTTTGCTACATTTAATTTGATTGTTCACTAGTGGAGAATGAGCAATAGGTAAATTTTTTCTTTCAGCTAGCCGATGCCTTACAATCAGAATGGTTTTGGTTTAATATAAAATCAATATGTAACACACATTATTAGTTAATATGTAATATTGTTATATTATTACCGTATTAACTCGAATCTAAGCCCCAAATTTTTTCGAATATTAAAGCTGTTGAAAATCGGTTGCGGCTTAGCATTGAATTTTAACCCGCGGTCACTCGCGCTTGTTTTTCTACCGTCGTTACTCGCGGGGTGTAGAGAACACCCCAAACTTTTAACACGTGTATTTAATCATGAAAATAAAATTAAGTCATTATGATACATATTTATAAAGTACAAGATGTTTCTTGTGCTTTACAAATAAAATTGTTAAATTTATTGCATACAAATGAGACTAACATTAATTTAAACTAAACATACAAAATTTTCATTTTAAAAGACATAATTTCATATTTTTTCATAAACCAGTATAAAATGTCTATACCAGTAATAAATATACTTTATAAATAATGAGATAATGATAGTAGAAAGTAGAAAAATAATATTTTAATCATTTTCCAAGCATTCAGAGCAGACTGTAAACATATACTCAAATTCTCGCTGGAGTTCTCAGCCCTCCAGATAAAGTTTTGAAGGTCATTACATTCCAATCGTTCAAGAAAAAGGGAATGCATTAAGCCTGAAGGTTCAATGACCTAAAATGGGCAGCTACAGAAAAAATCATGGTTCTGCACATTCTTTTAAGAATCCTAGGAGGAATTTCTTGTACCTGGGGTGTACAGAACACCCCGCGCGAGTGATCGCGGGTTAAAAAAAAATGCGTTATTTGGGCAATTAGAGCAGTTACAGGTTATAAACTATTCTACGCTATTTTTCCTTTTCCACAAAGGCTTGTGAGAATTTGGGGTGCGGCTTAGATTCGAGTAAATATAGTATATTATATATAGTGCCATGTATCATTTGGCGTGTTTAACAGACTATATGCTATATATAATTTACATCATTTACGAAAAAAAATGATAAATTTAAAACTACTTATACTTTTCATTCTACAAGTTCATTAAACAAAAGTAGGTGGTAGAGCCTTAAGCGCATGCTATGAGTTGGGCGTCATTTATTAACGATCACGTCAGTTGTCGAACAGCTAGTATAGAATACGAATTTCTCTCAGCTCCACTATCAGATTACACAAAAGAGCAACGATGAGTGACCAGATTCTTGTGGTCAGAGGATATGAAAGGTAGAGAAATTCACCGGAGATATACATATCACAATACAGGCGAAGTGTTTTATCGCATAAAGACGTTTCATTGAGGATCAAAATGTTTAAAAGTAGCTGAAAAAGCTTAGCGCAAAACGAATTAGCTAGGCGATCATTAACATCAAACTCTGACGACAACATTCAGCAAGCTCGATAGATAGTTACAGCAGATGTGTTTTCTTTAAAATTACGCTCGCCAACGTTCTTTCGGACATAAGGTGCAGTCCAGTATAAAACAGATGTCGCTCTAGAAGGGAGGAGAACTCCACAGTTGTCTTGCGAAAGAACATGAAGTAGAGCGGGGCAATCAGACAGATGCTCCCCATTATTGGTCCGGATTTACAGAGAGGGCAGAGCGGTGAATCAGTCAGGCCAATCATAAACAGATGGGCTTGCAGGTAATCATGTCCGGAGATGAAACATGCCACACTCTCCACCCTAGATAGGGCAGAAACCTGAGCACGTCTTTGGCCATCGAGCAGACGAAACCAAGATTTGCCAACAGTCCAGGTCTGTAAGAGTGGAAATTCTCTTCGGTCGAAAGAGCAGATTTGTAAGTTACCATAGGTCAAGCAGCATTTTCTTTAAACATCAGTCACGGTTCTGCCTATCCAATTATCCACGACGAACTCAAATTCTATTAAAAGTGAGTACGATAGGTACCACGAATGCTTGTCATAGCAAACAAAACCAATCGCTTGGACATCTGTCAACGTTTACTGGATTGCTTCAAAGCGGAATGGTAAACATTTTTGAGAAGAATATTAACCTTTGATGAAGCATGGGATCACCACAATAATCTCGAATAGAAATGCCAGAGTAGGGAGAGGAAATAACCAGGATCCCTTGAAACGAAACAGTTCAAGATCTCGTGATCGAGTAGGATGGTGATGTTTTCCTATTTTCCTTATTTGGAGAAGATAAAGATCCTCTCTTGGACGACTGCCTTGATAGAAGGATAACTGCAAAAAGTGTGAGGTACAGTGATTTGTTGGTCAATAAGCTGAAACCAGCAATTCTAGATAAATGCCGTGGTTTACTCCCAAACTTTTTCTTGTTGCAAGACTACGTTCGGTAACACACGACCCATAACACTATAGAAGCAATCAAGAAACTGGGCCTGGAAACACTTGAAAACCCATTCTACTGCTCAGATCTCGCTTCTTCGGGCCTTTATTTCTTTAAATCATTCAAGAAAGCATTGAAAGGTCGACGATTTCCCTCAGACGTGGACATTCGTTATGCGGTGCAAAAGTGGCCTCATGAGGAACCGAAAACTTCTTCCAGGTAGGCATATTGAAACTTGAGGATAGCTGGACGAATTTATATCGAAAAATAATGCATCTTTTGTACACAGATCTTTCTTTAAAAATGTTGTAGAACGAAATGATTTTAAAACACAGTCTACAATTGACACAATATCCCTTTATAAAATCTCTTAATTTTCTTCTTTCTAGTGTCGGATTTTAAATGATGCATAGTTACTTTTGTTTTTAATTTAAATTTAATTCTTGGTTTTAAATTTCTAATTTTATAAGACTCTCCGAAAATGCTCTTAAATATTTAAAACTTTTAAACTATTTAAAATAACTGGCAAATAAGTGCTCGTTAGAAAAATTATTGAAGATTTTATAAATTTAATGTAAATCGGTTCTGTATTTTGAAGTTTAGGAGATTTTGTGTGTTTGTGTATTGTAATGCTTAATAAAGAACTGAATTTATATACATATATAGAGATGACATTATAGGACATCGTCATTTAGAAATATATGCAACAAAAAATCTGCTACTTTTTAAATTTTTTTTAAATAGAATCATATCTTTTTCAAAATTAAAATATCTTTCTCAGTGGGTAATTAATTCATTGTTCAGTTTGTGTATATTGGTTTTCATTGTAAACAACAGTTGAGAAAGATGTACTTATCATATTTTGTACCTTTGCAGTATTTAGAAAAACGATTTGGAAAGACAACAAGAAGATTAATATCTGCAATGTTTGCTTTCAAAGAAGTAAGTTTTTTTTTTCTGAAATTTTATGATTAAAATAGAGAAAGGCTACATTCTTTTTCAATTCCTATACCTTTTCAAGATATATATATATATATATATATCTTGTTCAAATTTTCAATCGTTAATAAAACGCTTTTATTCATCCACAGAAGTTCAAATACATTTTATTAAACTTGTAGTGGATGACATTTGATGTAAATATAGTTTTTTCAAATAGTAATTCATCAATTAAATTTAAATTTTTTAATTTTAAATTTATTTTGCGTTATTTCTTACGAAGTTAGATTAATATGCAACATATGGCGCCAGTAAGTTTTTCTAACGAGGTAGAAATTCCCTTTAAAAAATTTTTATATTACTTATTTTAAACAATTTTACATAAGTTACACTCCTTTCGACAACATAATCTTGATATTTATTCATATTGAATATCAAAATCATTAACTGTATTTTAGCTTATTAGTTTCTTTCTTGATTTATTACAACACTTTTGTTACCTAAATGAAAAAAAAAGGATTCCCCTAGATTCGGTCTTTAAGCGGTTTTTTTCGAAATGGGCTGCATTTTGGCAGACACGGAAAACATAGGAGGTTCCCAAGTATAAAAGCTATTTCATTGGTGGCACCATGTAGTGGAGGCTTCCGCTACTAAATTTGGATTTTTAGATGTATTCAATTCAACCTCTTGTCGGATGCTAAATATTTTGTTTTTTAATTGCTTTACCTTCTGAAATAACTGCTTGCGATGAATGGCATAGAATGTCGTCGCCTCTCCCCCACCCCAACTGCTCTACAGATCCTGCATCACCATTTTTCTGAGTTACGTAGATTTTTTTAATAGAAATGATACTATATTTAGAAACATAAAACAATCTTATTTGCAACATTAATATTTTAAAATATCAATTATAAGTTAAGAAAAAATATTGTTACTACTTATTACATTTTCAATGCACAATGTAAATTAAGGGAAGTCGGAAACCTCTATACCGACAATGTTAAATTAGCTGTTTTAGATGTACCTTTTCTCAAAATCTGTAATGTGTATTTGCTTGAAATTTTTCATAAGTAAAAATAAGTAATTTTACTAATTTTTAATAAGTAATTTTTCATAAAAGTACATCTTTCTCATTATACTGACATGAGCTCTTAGCTTATTTTAAATTCTTTAATAATTTATAAAATATTTTATCAAGCATAGTAAAATTTGACCCATTTTTCACATAAAAAAACTTGTAAAAATTACATTTTTGAGTTTTTTACAAAAGGCTCGTTTCAATATATATTAGCCATCATTATGAATATGCCGTAAAATCTTACATGCCTGTGAACATTATTTTCCCAGAAAAGGTACATCAAACATCAAAAATTTACATTTTGAGCTAAACGAACTTTAATGTATAATTACTTTTTTATTAAAACATTCCTCCCCGTACTCCAAATGATCTACATTTTTTTAAAATCTCATCATCCTCTCTCTTCCTTTTAAGTCTTTTCTCTCTCCTAACTTCCTTTGTTTTTTGTAAATACGAGTATTTAGCCTTTAACAGCCTCTGTTTGCCGGGGAGCTCCATTGCCTGTACCGTATAATCACCAGGCTCGCTGTTTTCTCAAAATTTCTGGTTTTGATACATTTACTATATAAAATAATGACATTGCATTATATGTACCCAATGATAACACTTCTATTTATACAAATATTTTCTTCGGTACACGAGACCAAATTACGTTGTTTACACATTGTGATTTTGTGCACCTCCATGTAAATAGTTCTTTAGCAATTCTGGATTGAATGTTTTGATTTCCATCGTTCATTCAACTCTTAAGCAAAAACAAAATATTTTGTTTAGTTTTTCGCCATTTAAATGGGCATGGCCCAATTTCAATGATTGTTTGAAAATAGGTTTTAAGGTCCTCTAAATATCCTAGAGGTTAAAGTAAGGTATTTTTAGAGAGGTTAAAATCTATACAACTTGATAGTGTAAAAATCTCAAAATTGTCGTATGAAGAAGATTTTAGGTTTCCAACACGTCTTAATATTGAAATGCAAGCACTATTTGCATGTTTTAATACTACGCCTTTGAATATTTGTTCAAATATTACGTATAGAGCGTCTGAGATATCTGTCTGTTTTTTTCACTTCCTCGGTTTCAGCTCGGAGTGAATTCAGTCATTCCTCTCCAAAAGCCACGTAAAACAATACAGCAGAAATTATTAGTTTAGTATTTTTCTCTGTGCATCCGGTTAGGAATTGAAAGAACACCTAGAGACGCAAAGAATCCAGTGAGATATCTGGAATTCCGACTCCCGTTTGATTGTCTTGACATTACTCTCAACATTTATGAGCTAGGATGCAACCCGATCTTTCCCCTTCAAACCAGCTTCATGTTATTCGGCCCCTTGCCCAAAATAGGAAGATCACCTCGTATTAAATCCCTTCCCTTCTTGAAGTATGATTCAAGGCAATGTACCTATACCAAAACACGTTTTGCAAGAGATCCCTGCTTCAATATAGTATCTAAATATTGAAATATTTTGTTTTTAGTTCTTAAATCAGAGAGAGAGTGCTTCTTAAAATTTCAATGTGTACAACCCAATTATCAATCATAATTTTCATCGCGCCTCCTTATACAATGACAATGTATTGAATGCAATAATAATATAGTTCTATGTTATAGTAACAATACGACCTTATTTATAAACTCTGTACAAATTATCAATATAAACAGTAAATTTTGTGTATTTTACTTTTAAGTAATAAATATTTAAGCTACTTTTTAGTAATAGAATAATTATTATGTAACTTTTCATAGTTTAGAATATATTTTGTTTTGCTTCCCTTCAAAAAATTAATAATTTTTTTAAAAATAATCCTATATTTTCGACTTTTTGATATGCTCACGCCCCCCCCCCTCCCATGTAGGATTATCACGCCTCTCAAGAGAGGCGCGCCATATAGTTTGAGAAACGCTGACTTAAATTGTTTTATTTGCATAATCTCTTTTGTGTAAAACAATATAGACTCTAGATATTCTACGGATGTATACATATACACCCGTAGGATATCGCGGGTTTATATTGTGTGTGTGGGAAAAAACTGATTTTTGAATACGATAACGAGGGGTAAAAATTACAATCTATTGTTGAAACTTCATTCAAATATGTTGGACTATTTTTGGTATTTCATGGGATTTTTAAAGATAGAATTGATTTCTATGTTGAATGTAATTTTGGGAATATTAGAACTGAAAAGGTTGGGAAAACACAAATGTGCTGGTAAATAAATAATTCTCTACTCCATGAATTTTTAGTTACGCTCCATACTCCGGATAAACGTCGATGATTACGGTATGAACGCTTTCTTATTAAAAAATATACACTTTTAATAGAATAAAATATGTTTTTTTATTTATAGCTTCTTTTCACTGCTGCCACACTCTATGCCCCTGCATTAGCTTTGAGTGCAGTTACCAATTTGTCCATGTGGATGTCCGTGATAGTCATAGGAGTTGTTTGCACATTTTATTGCACACTGGTAAGTATCGATTGAGAGTTCTAAAACATTTTTTTTAAGTAAATCAACGTTTTTTGGATTCTCTAATGCGTTCAAATCAGAATTTAATTTGGAATTATTGTGCACATAATATGAATTTGACTATACGCGTATTATTTTAAGCATTTTCTCAGCTATCGTGTTTATGGGTATGAGAAATATGAAATTGTAAACCTCATTTAAATTTCATGTGAATTAAGAATAAATCAAATAAGTTGATAAAAAATTTAGCATTTTATTTAATTGTACATTTTTAAAAAGCTAATATGTCTTACCACTCAAGTTTATAAATCTTGTTTCTGAATAATTTTATTTTTTTAGAAAAATAATTTACATAACTCAAAATTATTCAATTCGAACTATTAGCTCACACTCTCCCTATAAATATATATATATATATATATATATATATATATATTGTTCAAATTTTCAATCCTTAATAAAATACCTTTTATTCATCCACTCAAATTTAAATACATTTTTTTAAACTTGTACTGGATGACACTTGATGTTATTACAGTTTTTTCAAATATTAATTCATTAATTAAATTTAATTAATGAATAAACAGTAACAAAAAATAATAGTCCAACACCATATATAAAAAAAATTGTGCTCGTAGTGTCCATGTAGCGCAATGGATAGCCCGTTGAACTTCTAATCCATAGGTCGGGGGTTCGAATTCCACCTGGGATGGCCTAATTTCTGAGAATGTGATTTCTTTTCTATACTATTTATTAGAATATGTAAAATTAATTAATGAATAAATAGTAACAAAAATAATAGTCCAACACAATATGTAGAAAGGAAAATTACAAGGAAAATCGCTTTCTTTTTTGCGACTTAATGCTGTGACTCTGTTATATGTACAGAGTGGTCATAATTAAATTGCAAGTGTTCAAAGGGTGCTGGAGAGGAAACTACCGGGAATATTCCGGTGAAATTTGGTATCTACACATTTCAGAACATGCGCAAGTCAAATATGCAAGAAAAAAATCCGCCGTTTTCAGACGATAGATGGCACTGTACCGTATTTCAACACTCACCAGTGGCATATACAACTTCTAAAATCGATAGACAGAGCATAATGACATTCTAGGAGGCATATAAACAATATAAAAATCCCTTACAGTTTATCAAAATCCCATACAATTCGCTTCAGTAATTAAATTTTTACAGTACCATGTAATTAACAATTACCGTTAATTCAGATCACAAATTAAACAATCCATACAGATGCTTTGGAAAACAATTAAACCATTATTTATTCAATGAAATTATCACACGACGTTCTCAATATGCGAACCACTAGATGTAACCACATGCTGAAAACGTAAAACAGCATGGTTCGCCGTCGCATTTAAAATCTGTGTTGTAACACACCTCACATGTCTCGTTATGCTAGATTTCTCTCTCAATTCAGCAACAGAAGCATGTCGTTCTTTATAAACCATATCTTTCAGATGTCCCCACAGATAAAAATCGCAAGGATTAAGGTCCGGTGAACGTGGGGGCCAAGTGTTTTCGATACCTCTGTTTATGACTCGGTCCGCACCAAAATGTAGCAACAGGCTTAGCGATGTGAGGGACTGCTCCGTCACAACGATAACGGGTATTCGAAAAGTATGGATACACTTTCAAATTTTAATTAAAAATAAACAAAGACATTCACTTGCGGTTTTTTTTATATTCCATAAAGAAAGTACCAACATTTCTTGTACAATGTTTTACTGCACGATTTCAATTTGCGCATTATTAGTCGCATGCAACACATCGAGTTTGTACGAGCCGTTCTCAGCTTCTGTCAAGGTGGCCAGATTTTGTTTTTACCTATCGCTATTTTTTATGCCAGTAATAAATGGTGGATCTTAAAGAGGGACTTCGTTCATAGGTGGTACGAAACTTACGCTGTACATGTGTTGCAGATTTAAATTCGATAGATCATGCTACAACTTGCGCTTGTTTTTCTAGTGAAGTCATTTTGAAACGACAATGTGTAAAACGGACAGTGCAACATCCAGTTTGCATTTCATGAAATGTAAACTTCAATCTTTTCTTCATAGACCATAAAAAATAGCAAGTAAAAAGCAAAGTTATTTTTAATTCATTTTTGAAAGTGGAGCCATACTTTCAGACACCCTGCATATCACCCCCTCACTTACCAACACGGTGGGTCCTTCGTGCCGCAGGAATTCGAACCCAATACTAGACAACACTGGTCACGAGTTCGTGACAGGAACCCTTTGCAACAGCGGTTTCATATTTAGTGGAGAGAATAAAAATATATGGATGGTGCAAAATCATAGGATTTCTTATGTTCTACATCAATGTTTAGCTATCCATTTTGCGTGACTATTCTTGCTTTAAGGTCTTTATCACATGTTTTCAAGTACATACATCATTATTTCTTTTGGAAAACTTCTAATATGAACTCAACGTAAGTATTCAGGGTATTACAGAAATTCAATTTTAAAGTATTTTTCTTTTAGTATGTATCGCATAATTTATCGATAGTTTTGCTTACATTAATTAAAATCTAATTATAAGTAAACACTACATGTATTTTTTATTTAGAACGTGGAATAAATGTATTATAAAATTATATTCTTATACTAAAGCGTGATGAAGATGTATATTTCTCTCTAATACAGGGCGGCATGAAGGCAGTGCTGTGGACGGACGTGTTCCAGGCAACTCTAATGTACATCGCGCTATTCGCCATCATCATAAATGGATGTCTGTTGTTGAATGGCTTCGGAAGTATCTTTGAAATCGCTAATGAAGGTGGAAGGCTGTTTATTCCGAAGTAATTTATAGATATTTCCTCCTAATAATGTTTCATTATGTTCCTCATTTAATCTTAATATTTCAATCTCTTTTCTTTTTGAGCCTTTAATCGATGATTTCAAAAAATTTTCAAGAATTTAAATAAAAGGTTATTTTGATCTTTACTGTCAGAGTTATAAAAAAATGATGTGTATAATTTTTCTTAAAACTCTCTAGCATTGTTCATTATATGCAAGGATTAGCTTTTTACTAATGACCCACTCAAAAGTAACACTTGGGTTATTAGAAATGGACAAGGTGACGAAGACGACAATTGTGAACTGTTTCCTCACTCTGTCCTAACTTTTACACCATACCAACTGCCGCTCCAAATTTAACGCGCGCGGTGGGTCTTCAGTAGTTCCAAGACTCGAACTCACTGGGCTACCGGGACATGGAATTACATTATATTTGTAATGTTTTAAAAATAGTAGAGTCTCTAACAGTCGGCATTCGACGACAGGGCAGCCCGTATAACTTGGCCACGTCCTTGTAGGTGGAAAAATTCATATCTTTAAAAAAACGCATTTTTTCAAAAAAAAAAAGCAGTTTTTGCTAAGTCAAATACTTAATTTTTGTTATAGGCTGCTTTATATCTTTATAAAGTATTCTTCTGAGGTGTATCTGGTTAGGTAAGTTATTAGTCAGTTAAGGTATCCGACTACATTCGGAACCGTGATTTTGAAAAAGCGTGTAAATGGATAATATTTACGAAATTTAGTGTCCCTTAGATTAGAGAATACAAGTATAAAATTCTTTTAAGGACATTATGACAAAAAAATTATTTAAATGCAATATTTTGGCAAAAAAATTAACTTAGAATAACCTTTTTTCCAAATGTTCTCCTTTTGTAAGAAATGCTTCTATTGTATTAATATTTTGCCTATATATAGCTCAGACCTCTGTACAGAGGCTCAACTAGAATTTTTGAAACGCATAACTTGGAAGTCGGTTTATCCATGTTTTACGAAAACAGAAGAGAAAAATTTTAAGAAAATACGCCGATAATTATTTCAAATGGTTGTAACTCTGAAAATAATTTGAATGTTTCAAGAATCATAGTTGAGCCTTTGTACATAGGTCTGATATATATACAGGCAAAATATTAATACAATAGAAGCATTTTTTACAAAAGGAGAACATTTGGAAAAAAGGTTATTCTAAGTTAATTTTTTGCCAAAATATTGTATTTAAATAATTTTTTTTGTCATAATGTCCTTATAAAACAAGCTTATACATGTATTCTAATCTAAGTGACACTAAATATCATAAATATTAACACGCTTTTGCACGCATTTACACGCATTTACACGCTTTTGCAAAATCACGGTTCCGAACGTAGTCGGATACCTTAAGTATGTATTCATTAATTTTAATTTTCATGTACTAGTACTCGGACGTGTAGTCGTAATACTCTAAGTCGTACTCGTAAATACTTAAAACCTTCATAAAGTGCGTATTTTTTTTTTTTTTAAAAAGAATATATATATATATATATATATATATAGACAGCTTATATTCTGTTGTATTCTTAAGTAAACAAATACATACATATGCGGAACCATATTTTCGGAGGAAACATTCGTACTTATTCTTTTTTAATCCCATTCTCGATAACCCGGCTTTTTCATAAACTCGGCCACTCTTCGACCCCCATTAGGCCAAGGTTTCGGAACTCTACTGTATAAGAATAAGTAATCTAGTAATTCATATGTGGCTGAGGTAGCGGAATGATCATGATCACAAGCATGCAGTTTTTCGATGTTTCCACCCTGTCCTGGGTTCGTATAGTGATGCCTCTAAAAATCCGCCATGTAAAGGACCAGTGCCTGCTAATCTATTGAAGCTCAAGGGGATATTTATAGAGTGTGTTGACAGCTTAGGTGTCATTTTTGTGACTTGAGCATGACTCAAAATTGAGATTTTCATCGTTATTAGATTTCACATTGTTTTCAAACATGATGCTTGTATGCAATCAATCACCACTTGCTTTTGTTATGGTGGTTAATATAGAGTATTGGAAAAGTAACTTTACATTTTTATAAAGATGAACGTAAGTCAATAAAAACGATCTAATGGACTTTTGGTTCTTTTTATATTCTATAAAGAAGGTGTTACTTTTTTAATGAAGCGTATACTTGATGGCACCATATCAGTATCTAATCTTTCTCGTTTCATAATGTATCCTCCGCAATAATTGATTCAAGTAGCGTGGTTGATCGAAATTAAATCTGCAACAGCATACTTTTCAGACGATCTACAATTAAAAATAACCGTCAAGACTCATAATTTTTGAATGATGTAAGATATTTATAAGACAGGTAGCGCATTATCAGAACAAAACTTTCCAGGGACATAATAGCTTTAACTGCTTTTTTAGAGGATACGTAAAAAATATTGTTTGCACATCTCCAATTCGGAGCACTCGAACAAATAAGTCGATTTACGGTGGGATTCCCGGATTGTTGATTCTGCAATAATTTATAGAACGTGGTTATACAGAGAGAGAGAGAGAGAGAGAGAGAGAGAGAAATCTCCTGTAGACTCGAAATGCTACACACAATGACTAATGGTGCCGACATTGAAATCATGCAACAAAACATTTTGTAAAAATAAATACGCTTACTTTTTTTTATAGAACATAAAAATCGCAAATACTTGTGCTTGTCATTGTTAATTTTTAACTATATTTTTAAAGCGTAAAAAGATATGTTTTATGCACCCTGTACATTAAAAAGGAGATTGAATAAAAAAATAGAGAAATTAACCACAAGTGATTACTGGAAAATTTTATAAATTGAAACTGACTGCACACAGAAAAGTCCTTATACTCAGGATATTAAGTATATAGGTAGTCACAGAAATAGTGCCCAAACTCTACACAGCTAGATTCCTTGTTAAGAGTACATACGTAATACCTGAAGGGTGTACCTGTACGACGCAGAGTTGACGAGAAAAATACGGGGTAAATGATGATGAATGAATGATGATTCATGATGGGTGTCGTGAACCATGTGGATCAAGGGGTCTGAGTAAGTGCAGCGTAGATGTTACTTATGAAGAAACTACGTGGTCCATCTCGACGAAAACCATATGTAACGGTTTCAGTCTTAATCTTGACCTTGGCGTCGGCATTACTAAACATGCCGTTGTTTACTCGGATATTTTCAGTCTAATATTTTTTACTTGGTGATTTAATTCTTCAAGGATTATTAACTCTTTGACTGGAACATCCGTCTCTCAGACGGGGATGATTTGCCTTGATGCCTGTCGATAACGCTGTGGTGTGATTTTTTGGAGTGGGCTGCCTTAACATCTTCAGTTGGAATCTGATACCCAGTGAGAGGATCATAAGGTGGCGACTTTTTTCAACTCACGATATGTGGGATTTTTCCTGTCTATCATTGTCTATCAGTATCTATATTCCTATAGTTTTTCTCGTTTTTGGTATGTTTATTTTGAATTATTCTTACATGAATATACATAATTTCTAATAAGTTTTTATAAAAATACTAGTCACAATTCTTGTGATAAAAATATATTAATATAGTATGCCTCATAAAAAAACTTAAATATTGAAAATTCTACTCAATTTCATGAGCTACAAGGACATTTAAAACAGTCCTTAAGGTAATAAAATTCAAAAAAAATTGCGTACCCGTTTGTCAGACGGATATTTCTAAGAGCGGCAAAAAAATTGATGTTCCAGCCAGAGGGTTAAATTTATTGTTAAAGCTTATTGTTACTAATAAATCCAGAAAGAGACATTTATGGATCCCTGATTATTTTAGAGCACAACACACACCACACCATGTTTTATATGGAGATTTGGCGCGTTTCTGTGCTCCTGTACATTATTGGCTGGATATTACATACTCCGGCCACAGGGTCAGATGTGGTGTTTGAGTTCTATATGGCTGACACAATAACCAAATCTCACACTGCTGGATTTTTGTTCTTGTTGGATAATCTCAAGGAATTAGTGTATCTAGACGCAGTGACAACACAAATGGACTTAATTGCTCGTGCGCATGCTGCTTGACTATGCTGCTGTGAGATGCGTGCACTAATTCAATCCAAGGTGCGCTCAAGCCTGGCTGGATATGCATGGAGGACACTTTGAACATTTACCTTTATAAATATCTGAAAATAGTGATGTAACTGTACCCATACGGTCCTTGCACCGGGTGTGACGTCCTACTTTGTTTTTCGTATTTTTCTACGAAAAACAAAGAATCTTCTTTCTTCTTTTCTAGGATCGTACAGGTACAGTACTTTGAGCATTTTTTATGTACTCCTAACGAGGTACCTAAATGTACACATTTTGGTCTCTATTTCTGAGACACACAGTACAAATTCATTGCATAATACAGTGTTTATATTATTTCTTATGTAGTCACTGGTTATAAATATTAAGTAAACCGCAGCCACGCACACACACATGAGAAACACAAATATGTTAAAACACATATCAGGCTCCTGAATGCGTAGTAAAAATTACATTTTGCTAAAATCTGGTAACAATATACGTCCTCCACCGAAAATAAGCTTTATCTTCCCCTTAAATGTAAAAAACACGTACATATTTCGTTGTTTTCCCCAAATATTTAATTCCTCGTCACTTTTAGTACATTCTTCTTGCTCTAATTGTATTTTCTCTTTCTGACATACATAGGATTTTTGAAGAAACAAACTAAATCTCCCTTCGTAAATTTAATTGATATTTGAATGATAAATTTGTATTAAAATGTTTCAAGCAACTTGCATTTTCAAATGCATTTTTATGTATCTATCTTTTATCGCCTTCGCAATTCCTCAGGAGATTTATGGAATTTTAATCAGGAACTCTAAATGCACCTCAAGGTACATTTTAAGACAAATTCTTTCCAGTGAAAGGTTTGTATGGATTTTTACAATTTAGGTTAACACCTCTATTCCCCTTTTCTCGATCTATTTTTTCTCTTTAGAATTCAATATTACCTTAAGTTGTTGTTTTTTACATCACGTCATAATTTTATGATACGAAGGCTATAAAAGTTTCGTTTATTTTTCAGATTTACTTTAGATCCCGAAGCGCATTACTCTATTTTCAATATATTTGCTCAAGGAATGATTATTACCATGTCTTCCTATGGAGGATCTCAAATTCAAGTTCAAAGACTTATGACCCTGAAGAATATCAATAAATCAAAAAGGTAAGAAATATTTCAAGCAGATATGTACCTTGAATGAATAAAACATATATAAATGAGGACTTCCTTGTACTTCATGCGTGATCAAATTTAAAATTGCAGTTTAAAGTATTTATCATGTTTAATTCTCAGTGGGATCACATTACAACTAGGGATTGCAATACCGGTATACCAAATACCGGTATTTTGAGCCATTTGGGAAATTTTGTAATCCCGGTATTCACAAATTTAAATACAGATTTTTTGGTATTTACTAGAGAATATATATATTTTTAAATTGTCTCCACTGCATGTTCAGAGATCGCCCACATAGTTAAATAGTATACGTTTTTGTTTTCATGTCTCCCTAACGGGTGAAATTAATTAGACTGTGAATATAAAGCTCAATCGTACAATCAAGAGAAGTGATAAAATATATGAATCATCCAAAGAGGCAGGCTAAAACTATCGAATTACAGCTCAAGGCAACACTGCACGCGCGTAGGATCCATAGCCTGATATTCGTATCTGTGACAACAAAGTTGTAGTTGTGAAGAAAGTGCGTAATATTTTGATATTTTTTAAATTGGTGCTTTTGTTATTCATATTTGTATTTGCATATCGTACTTTAGGGTTCAAAATATTTTTCAGATTCATTATATATATATAATCATAAATAATAACCCATATTAATGAATAAGAATAACTTTAAAGAACACAAAGAATTAATTGATAATACTTCGGTTTCGTTTCATTATTTATATGAGAATATCGCGCATTTTAAAAGTATATCACGCATTACTAACAGTACCACCAAATAGCGTAGATGCCGAAAGATCGTTTTCGACAGCTAGAAATTTTTGCAGAATATTAAGTTCCAGGCTTAATGACAGTACAATTAATGCATTATATTTTTAAGATCACATTTCACAAATTTGTAATGGTACCACAGACTGAATAGTAATATTTACACTTTTTTGTGATTTAAATAAATAAGATGTTCTTTTACTTTTTGTGATATTTACACTTTTTATAAAAACTGGCAAATAAACTAAAGAAACACCTGTGTTTTCTTTCTTTTTCTAAAATTTCTACTGCCGGTATTAAAACCAGTATCCCGGTATTAAGACCTAAGAAATACCGAATACCGGTATTGAACTTTTGGTCCGATTTATTGCAATCCCTATTTACAAGTATTAACAAATATTATTTTAAAATAGATTTTTTACTGCACGCAATATGTTGATGTTGCTCATGCCACCTGATCGACAGTAACATCCGATCACGATATTCATCCCGGCTAAGGGCTAGATTTTTACGCCTGTCATTAGCCTTAGCTTTGAGCACCATGCAGGGGAAAGTACGATTTTGTTCGGTTCCAACCCAATTTTGAGGGACAACACCCTAGAACAGGGGTGGGCAGTCTTTTCCAGGGTACGAGCGACTTCTAATTTAATCAAGGTGCTGCAGTCCACACGGTGTCAGTAGCTCCCAAAAGGGAGGAGGGGTCCACGGGTCCGGACCCTCCCCAATAGCCCTTGATTTTTTTTCAATTGATTATAATCCTATGCATATGGTATGCAAAATTTGTTAAGAATTTGTCATTAATAATATTTTATTAATTAATGCTAATTATTTATGTAATAATTTATTTTTTACTGTTTTTTATTCCCGACGTTCTACAAAATCATAAAATATCGGCTGCATATTGTGTTATGATACGAGAGTGGTGGATATTCGACCCTGGAGCCCCCCTCCTTTCGCTTGAAATACTCTTGTGTGCACCACTGTCCAGAGTCGTTGGTGTGATGAGCGAAAAAAAAGTCTAGAATATGTATTATAACTTATTAATAAATACGGAATATAGACTTACCTACATATATAACTGCAATAAAATAAACTTACACTTTTAAGACCATGTTTATAAATAAAAACTCAAGATACAAGCATATTAATAATAGCCACAAATATAAAAGTATCAAATATAATGCATTTGTTACAAAGCAATTCAAAATGCATTAAAAAAATAAAACATTTTCATCTAAAGTTAGTGTTCATAGTTATAGTCTACATATACTATCAGCCAATCTTGAATATTTCGGTATGTATTTACTAACTGCTAATCTTCAGGCGGTCACCTAGGTAAATGTCATGGTGTTTCACCAGTTGACCGCGATCGACGTAATGTCCATCCCTGCCCTAGGGGTGATCAGGGGTGTCCCATCTCTACCCCTTCCACCAACCTCACGAGAGGACGTGAAGCTCGATGGCTATTTAGAGTATCTCCATGCCGCGGAGGCGCTATACGCATCCAAGCTTTCTCCAGGATTCGAACCCAGGCCCTATGGCACCGAAGTCAGCGTTATTAACCACTGTACCGGATAGGCGGCACTGCTTGTCGTATTAAGGTATTTGAACATGTTGAAATGACAATTTTCGATTAAATCACACATTTATGTTTATTTTATTTTACTAAATAGGACAATCTTTGGGCTTTGCGTAAATGTAAATGTGCTTCTAATTCATATAGATTACAAGCTACATTAAATTACTTATAAAAAACCAGGAAGTGGATATTAAATGTATCGGAAGTGGATATTTAAATATTTCAAAATCTATTATGGCAAGTTTGAGATCTCAAAATATTACGCGCGTATTTCTATGAAACTTTTTGAGCCTGATATTTATATTATATTCTAGGGAATGTACTAAACTAATTCTTATTGTATAAATATGTTTTGAGTTATGGCTTGTTATTTCAAAAATAGTCTGATAGATGTCACGTTTCTTACATTTATTCGATCAGTTCTAAAATTTTTATTTTTCGATAAAATATTAAATTTTGAGTACATTTCCTACATAAATAAAGTAGATTGTTTCTGTAATATTTCAATCGATGTAAATTTACTTTTTTTCAGATTTAAAATAATTACTAAAATCCCATTTATAGTTACAATTTTTGTGTAAATCTTTTATAATTTATTTTGAATTGTGCTCGTGAAGTATTAATATTTATTGTTAGAAGTCTCTCTCTCACTAAAGAGTATTTCGTTGGCCTAATTATCAGAATGCGTAACTCTATCTGGGGTGCTAATTTGATATCGGAGTGCTTCGCGCCAAGCTGTCGTTTATATTCGCCTAGATGGACGATAACATTACAATACGGTTACCTAGATATTTGTATCGTGTCGTCATGTGTATCGTCATTTGTATCGTTTGGCGACATTGAGAAATCACGCCAAACAGCGCTTGGCGCGTAGCACTCGTATATCAAGTTAGTTTCCTTCGTGGAGTTACGCATTCTGATAATTAGGTCGACGATTTATAATGTTATAGTAAAAAAAGTACTGTGAATGTGTTCGGATACTTTCTTTTTAACTATTGCTGTATTTAAAATATAATAAAAATCCGTTTTTTTCCAAATAATTTCAAGCTATCATTGTCAGGAAGCAAATATTTCACAAAACACAATCCTGTTTTTTCCAGAGCAACTTTATTAAGCATCCCAATGTTGGTGATATTTCAATTATTGTGCTGTATGTGTGGCCTAATCATCTACGCCTACTTTAGATTTTGTGACCCACTTACTTCAGCGGACAGGCCAATCCAATCCGCAGATCAGGTGATGATTTTATATTTTATCTCCTATTGTTTTTCCTCCACAATGTATTCTAATTTTAAAAATTCTAGCTAAATTTTTAGAGCACCGTTTAATAAAGCAATATTTTTTTTAAGTGGAAAAATTCTGATTCTAAAATGAAATATCTGAGGATTTAGTATTTAATTTATTGGTAAAAAGGTGCTAATTTGAGATATGGGGTGATACGTGCCAAGTTTTTGTTTATGTTCGCCAAGATGGGCGATAGCATTACAATATGGTTACCTAGATATTTTTTATCGTTTGACAATGTGGTTGCCATGGGGATAACGTATATTAGATTGAACTTTTATTGTTTATTCCCCTGATAACCCTATTAATTTCAGACGATTTTTATTCGATGTCTTAGAAAATTTAACCATTTCCATTGCATTTGTTCTTCAAGATAGTTGCTTTAGTTTTCTGTTGTATTATTGTAGGCCATCTCACTTTGAAACTTTTAAAAAAATTTTAATAATTCATTTTCACATTTTTCATTAATTCATTTATTTTAAAAGTTTTTTTTTTTGATACAATTCATTACAGAAACTCGTAGTTTTTCGAATATTGCAAGTTATCACAGAACATTTTAATTTATATTAATTATTAATTTTAATATCATTTATGTAATTATTTTACTTATAATATAATATAAAATACAATTATTATTATATATAATAATTATATTATATTCTTTATTTAACATATATATAATTATTTTTTATTATATTTATTTAGAAATATTATTAAATATTATGGTATTTATTTATTATTATTATGTTATATGAGTATTCTTATACATAATTTTTATTATATTACTTTATGATCATTATTCTTTCTTTTATATTTACTATTAAATTTTATGAATATTATAATATACTATATGAATATTAGATTTAATAATTATTATTAAATTATATTATACGATTATTATTATTTAATACATAATATTATTAGTATTAAATATAATTTTTGTTTTTTATATTGATATTCATGATTAATTGTTATCTTGGTTATTTCCATTCTATTCCTATATTCTTCATTTGAAATATATATTTCAATATATTTAAAAACAGTTCCTTAAAATTATTTTCCTGACGTTTTATTACCGCTAGGGTGCCATCTTTTATTTCATCTGACTCGTCAACGAGCACTGCTTGGAGCGTAACATCTGTATATCAAATTAGTTCTGGTGAAAATTGAAGAATATAACACTGAACACCATGTTTGGGCTATATAAGAATAGCAAATTAAATTACAGTTAAATTATTATCCTAGATCTTTGTTTCACATATTAAATTCATACGTGGTTTTTATTATAAAACTGATTCTATCTTATAAGAAACATAATTTGTGTGTGCATTATTCGAAAACTGAGAATCATTATGATTGAAATTGTTTGTATATCTCTATTAACTTTTTGCAGCAACATTGTAATTTTGAAAATTATTTTAGCAATAAATTGCTGATAGTAATACATTTTTAAAAATTTTGTGTAATATATCAGTTTTTGCATGAAAAATGCTTTATTTAAAAAAAAAAGTATATTTTTAATATTTAATGACTTTACAATGACCTTTTCTTTCATTGTTGAAAATCGTTGACTAGCAGGCACTGCTGTGTAATACTAAAATTTAGGGGGTTTTTTTATGTATGTGAGCGCAGTGGTTGTTGAGCTACGACGAAGTACTGTTAGAATTTCTAGTTGAAGGTAGGAATTGCGATCTGAGATCGATTAATCGAAAAATCAATTTCTCGGGCCAGAAAAAAAAATCATTTTTTTTTAAAATCGATATGTAGCACTGAATCGATTCAGTGAATCGATATTTCATCCTAGAAAATCGACATTCAATTTCTTATGTTTTGGTAAAAACCACAAAATTATTTACAATTAGTAAAATGAACCGGAATGTCAGGGCTTAAACGAAGAACTTAAATACTATTTATCGCAGGCAGTTGTGTTCCTGAAGTATGATCCTATACTTTACTGCAAGGACAGAAAAACTCTATAATCACGTTCACTCAATAGCCATGATGTATATGAGTATCGTAGGATCATCTGTTCCTTGTGAGCGTTTTTTTTCTCAATTGCCAGCAACATCGAAAGTCATGAGCTTGAATCGCTGTAGACTTGAACAGACTTGTTTTTAAAAAGCTTAGATATTAAGCATTGGGAACTATAAGCTATATTATCTATTTTTAAACATTTTAATGTAACAAATACATTTAGAAAATAAATGTCTTATTTTTTATACCTTATACTTTGATATGGTAAACAAATTATGTCGAATTCCCTGATCTAAAAAATTCCCAGATTTTGCTGATAACAGATCGTTTATTATGGTATTTTTCTTGTTTTTTATAAAATTTATTTATATTTACACTGTAAATGCAGACTTGAAAAAAAATCGATTTTTTAGAAATCGATCTTTTAGACCTTGATTTTTTTGTGGATCGATTCATCAGGTTACGATTCGAATCGATTTAAAAATCGATCTATTTAGGAAAGAATCGCCATCCCTAGTTGAAGGGTTGACTGGTAAGAGAGTATTGATCATTTGAAGTGTCGTCATATATGTATCATTCGCAATTCTCGAATAGCAAAAAAAAAAAAAAAAAAAAAAGGAAAAGCGTTAAGTGATTGGTCCTTTCGGGAATCCCCTTACCTTCCAGTTGTATGGCGCGAGGCCCAAATGTCTTCAGAAAGACGGATTGATGATTTAAACACTCATGCCAAGGATAACAGCTCGTACCTTAATTTGTCAATTTTGTTGAGAACTCATTAATTTCTTAAAATAATCTCGATATCAAATATTTTGAAATTTATCATACCAACATCTGAAATATAAGAAAAACTGCAGATATTATTTCTCTCACTTATTTACCTTTTTTAAAATAATTTCTAACATTCCATTGGTAAAAACTGAAACTCTATCCTCAAGCCATATGCAATTCCCACGTAAAGATATTTTATATAGAAAGTAAATCTATTGTTAACGCTATCAAAATTTATACTTTTTCTAGGTTACATGTTAACCTATTCACTAGAAAGTTGATAATTTATAACAAAAAATTATTAAAAACTATTTTTACTGTGGAAATGAAACTAGTTTTATTCTCAGTTCTAGCATAACACAAATTAATAAAGAAACATTTAAGTGTTAATCCACTTATAACTATGGGTAAATTGTCTAACCTTCCAATATAAATGTCTTTCTTGCAGTTGTTGCCGTACTTCATCACGACTACTTTGAGTTATCTGCCAGGACTTCCGGGCTTGTGCATGTGCGGCATCTTCAGTGCATCCCTCAGCACAGTTTCATCGGCCATCAACAGTTTGGCGTCCGTCACGTCGGAGGACTTCCTCAAGACCATCTTCCCCAAACTCAAGGTCACAGTCTTCCACAACAAAGTCATCAGTGAGTAATACAACATTTCAAATTTGAAAACAAATTTTTTTGCAGATAGGATGCCTTAATATTTATTTGGTTATTATTTACTGCTCTAAAAATCATATCTTGAAACAAAATTGCAGATAAGTTTTCCAAAATACCATTTTTCTGTAGAAATGATCTGGAAGTATCGGATACTTCCAGATCATTTCTCGAGCATCATTTCAGCAGCGTTTCTCAAACTGTGGGACGCGCCCCTCTAGGGGGGCGTGATAATTATATGAGTGGGGGTGTGTGAGCATATTGAAAAGTTGAAAACAAAAGATTATTTAAAATAATTATTAATTTGCTGAAAGAAAACAAATGCATTCTGACATAATAAGAAATAAATACACATTTAAACTGATATAATACACTTATAAATGCATCTGTACTGCAGAATGTATTTTATAGTTAATTTAACAATACTATGTAAAGAATAAGCTTAATAATTTCCATTGACCCCATATGCCTCTCATATATAAAATTATGTATAAAAATTAACACTTATCTTGATAATTTGTACGGTTTATAATTAATCCCTTAAGTACCTATTAAAAGGTACGTGATTCGTTCCCCCATTGCCTCCGTTTTCCACGTAGGCGTATGTATGTGACGTATTTTTGGGGGAGGGGGACAAGAAAAGGCATATATAAGCAAATCTTCTGAAATAAGTAAACCTTTGCAAACACTATCAAGGCCTTTTTTTGCATTCCAAAGCCTTGGAATAATTTAATGAATAGAAGTGCACATAAAAGGTCGTACTTCGTTAAGACGTATATATACGCCAGGGGCAATTAACACTTTGGTTGAACGAAACGTTTAGATACGTCAGTGGCACTTAAGACGTTAAAGTCGTATTGCAGATTTAGCTTCAAAGTATAATATTATTGAATTCAATACATTGTTATTGTATGGAGGGGGGCGCAAAGAAAAAAATGACAGAATATTGGGTCGTAGATATTGAAAGCTTGCGAAGCACTGAAGAATCCCCTACTACGTTTTGTTCTTTCAGAAATACTTCTTCCAGGAGCACATTCTTTTGACTTCATACTAAGTTACTCTAGAAGTCACACTACCAGCACTGCATAGCCAGGAATATTATTATTCCTGAACAGCATGGCTTTGTTACACAGTGCTCCACAGTAACTCAGTTACTAAGAGTTACTGAGCTGATTCATCACGGCTTTCATAAAAACCAGGCCACG
>BMAV01008090.1:0-51029 GCA_019973955.1 Trichonephila inaurata madagascariensis | reverse complement strand
GTCACATTCCGATCCAATTGATCATACATGTGTTCCACAACTGTTTCATTGTGGAATAAGTTGTTTGTAACAAGAGTTCGATGAAAAGGAACTCAGAGGTGAAAAGTCAAGGTAATTTGGCAGAGTTTAGCATAGCGTCCCGGTCTGTTTCTTACCTTTTGAAAGTAAACAAAGATCACTTCTTGTTTGATGAGTTGGCACAAGTAAAGAACAAAACAAAAAAAGTAAAAGTAAAAATATCTTTCATTCAAATATTTGTTGACAGTTAGTGAAAAAAATCATATTTGTTATTATTTTAAATTATTTTTTGAAAGAAGCATTCTTTTTTCTTTTAAAACTTTTTATTTTTATATTTGTTCATCGTAATGTATGGTCATACATTTATGACATATGGATTATTTCCCGTTTCCAATTCCCCTATTCTTTTTTTTTCCAAAAATAACCATTCCGAAAAATATGTATCCTTATTCAGAAAAAATTTTCCCCGGGAAAAACAAAAGTTATCGATTAGTGTGTTGTTTTGGATATTTAATTTTAATTCACATCTCATTCTAAATTTTAACATGAGGGCTACTGGTAGAAACTCCTCATAATTCTGAGTAACGGTCAAGTGACACATATGACATTGGGACTGGCACCCCTTCTCCAGAGTTCCACATCTCACCAATGTGAAAACTTTCAGACTCAAAAGATTAAACATGCATCAACCCCTGTATATGATGGGTCTTCAGTGGTTATTGGATTGAAACCTGTGACTCTAGACAACTCCGGTCACTACCTTGACCACTCGACCACAGCTGCCCTGTATGATACTTCAGATCAAATATGTCTATAAAGGTTCAAAATAGAAATTTATTTTAATATTAATGATAATAGAACGATGAATGCAACTTTTATTAAAGTTCATACAACTGTGCCAAGAGAACTGAAGGTTAACTTTCTAGCTATCGAAAAGACGCATTAGAAATAAGGGATGCAATTATACTTATAAAGACTTGTACTCATTTTAAAAGTATCAATCATGATGATTTTCAAATTGCGATCATGATGTGGATAACTATTCTTGTTATTTTCTTTTCAAGAAAATAAAACGCTGTGAATTCTGAAGATGCAACTGATAATTTTGAAGAAGGGGAGAGAGGAGGAAAAACTCCTAACGTTCTCGAAATCACGCATAAAAAATGAGATAAAAATCGTAAGTTAAAAAGGAACATAACTTTTTAACAGAAAAAGATAATTTAATCTTAGTTTTATAAATGTGAGCTTAAAATTAGTAATAAGTATGCTTAACTAAATGAAATAATTATTACTTCTGGTTTTTAAATAGTTCTAAAAACGGAATAGGAAAAAAACACACCTTCCAGAACCAAAACACCAATTTAAATTTTTAAAAAAAGTAATAAAAAATTTGTTTTTTAAATTTTATTTCTATTTCGTTAGAAAAACGTACTGGTGCCATCTGTTGCCGCTAAATGCAACTTCGATAGAAATAATGCAGAATAAATTTAAAATTAAAAGTAAAATTTAAATAATGAATTGATATTTGAAAAAAAAAACTGTATTAACATCAAGTGCTATCCACTGCAAGTTTAAAAAATGTATTTGAACTTGAATGAATGAACAGAAAGTTTTTTATTTACAATTGAAAATTTGATCAATATATATATATATATATATATAGAAAGAGAGGGAGAGGGGAACTGTGATAACAGAAAGGAATTGAAAAACACAATAATCTGGAAGTAGAAAAAAAAAAGATTATATCACATTAGTGATAAGTGCTAATAAACAATTTCTCAATTTATTTTATTTACGTCGAACTCTAAGGCAACTCGATGGTTATTGGCGAAAGGCACCGTAATGCTGAGCCACGGCCAAGTGTCGACGACGAAGCCTTAACTGTCACCCCTTCTTCTACCAACCACACAACATCAATGTAATGACATTGAGCCTCGATAGATTTAACGTACATTAGCCATTCTACACGATGAGTCTTCAGTGATAGAATGAGCTACTAGGATTTCAGTGATCCTTCAGTGACTTTGATAGCATTTCACTCTATTTGAAAATTAAAATTTCCATATTCACCAAAAAGTTATTTTTGCTAAATTCATGGGTAAATTTCAAATTGAATAGAATTATAAAAAAGCAAACTACATAAAAGAGTATTTACAAAATGTTGTATCAAATTTTTTTTATACGCACGTGCTAGAATAAAATGTTCAAATAAAAAAAAGTAAAAAACACATCAAGTTAAATTCATTAAAAGTTACTTAGAATTGCCTCTGCTTTTTATCTATGTCCTGTCAAAGGTTATTATCCTCCAGAGGATTTTAGATATCGTTCTAATCTTAAGGTATCCGACTACGTTCGGAACCGGGATTTTAAAAAGCGCATAAATGGATAATTTTCATGATATTTAGTATCACTTAGATTAGAATACATGTATAAAATTGTTTTAAGAATATTTTGACAAAAAAATTATTTAAATACAATATTTCGGCAAAAAACTAACTTAGAATAACCTTTTTACAAAATGTTCTCTTTTTGTGAAAAATTCTCCTATTATAATAATATGTTGCCGGTATATAGCTCAGACCTCTGTACATAGGCTCAACAATGAATTTTGAAAAATTCACATTATTTTCAGAGTTACAATTAATTGAAATAATTATCGGCGTTTTTTTCTTAAAATTTATCCCCTCTGTTGTCGTAAAATATGGATAAACCCACTTTCTAAGTTATATATTTAAAAAATTCTAGTTCAGCCTCTGTAGATAGCTGTGATCTATATACAGGCAAAATATTATAATAATAGATAAATTTTTCACAAAAGGAGAATATTTTGAAAATGGGTCATTCTATGCTCATTTTTTGTCAAAAAAGTGTACTTAAATAATTTTTTATTGTAATACTATTCTTAAAACAATTTTATATACATTTTCTAATTTAAGTGACACTAAATATCATAAATATAATTCATTTATACGCATTTGCAAAATCACGGTTCCGTACGTAGTCGGATACCTTAAATCACTTAACATGATAAGTAATTACATTATCATTTGGCTAATGTGAAAAATTATAGTTTCTTAATTCGTATTCACATAATTGTTCCAAACATTTCATGACATCCACGCAATATTTCTTTTTCAATAAATCTAACGATGAAAGTAAGTTTATCCCTATAATAAAGAATTATGACACTGCGTGACAGCTAGTGGTAGTGAACAAAATGCTAATTTTCTCTCCGTCTAATTTTCCTCCATATTTTCGCCCACTAAATCACACACAGCTGTAACCATGGCTATTAAGGAAGTCGCGAATCTGTTAAATAAAGTAAAGATAGTTGTGCGTATCAACTTCCTGTAGTATTCTTATTAATTTTTTCTTCCCTATTAATATGCAAATAAAAAATTCCAGCTGAAGTTTCAAAGCTCCTTTACAAAATTCTCTAATCTCCCATATAAAGCAAAAAGTAATTTAAACCTATCTGTATATGATAACCATTGTTTTATTTACTATAGTATTTTTCAGGTGTTTATAAATTCTTCCAGGGTAACTGACTACGTTCAGAAACGTGATTTTGAAAAAGGGCATTAGTGGATAAGTTTTTTGATACTTAGTGTCAGTTGAATTAGAGAGAATATACATATAAAACTGTTTTAATAATATTATCACAAGAAAAAAAATATTTAAATACAATTTTTTGACAAAAAATTAGGAAAGGACACATTTTAAAAATATTCTCTTTTCATAAAAACTGCTTCTGTAATATTATTATTTTGGCTACATAATAGCTAGAATTTTTACACCGGAGCTGAATTAAAATTTTTCATACATATGATTTAGAAGTGGTCTTATTCATCTTTTAGTATGTAAGACTAGAGAAATTGTAACAAAAACAACCGTTATTGTTTCAATTGATCTCTAACTCTTAAAATAATGTGTGAATTTTTCAAGCGTTTTAGCACAATCCAGGTATAGAAGTTCTAGCTATAATGATGGCAAAATATTCTAGAAGCATTTTTCATGATAGGAGAAAGTTGTGAAAATAGGTCGGTCTTTCTTTCTTTTTAACAAAAAAATTGTATTTAAGTAAATTGTTTTCTTATAATAATAGTCTTAAAACAATTTTATATGCATATTCTAATTGAACTGACCCTAAATATCAAAACCTTTATACGCTTTTTCAAAATCACTGTTCCACACGTAGTCTGTCACTTTAAGAGTGAGATTAATTGTAAGGTTGACAGCGAGTTTTATGTTTCAGGTCTCGTGTTCGGAGCCCTGTGCGTGGGAGTGTCCTTCCTCATCGCTTCTCTAGGCCATCTCATTAAGATGTCGGTTCTCATCGCGGGATTGGTAGCTGGGCCTAACTTGGCAGTATTCTTGTTGGCTGCTTGCACTACGACAGCAAACGAAGAGGTACGTTAACACTTCGCATTTTGTACTTTGTGACGTTTGAAGGATCTTTTCGGTGTTAAGATTATGCAATTTGAGAGAATGCGTGATCGCAATGTAATGCGATTTTGGGTTTACTGTGAAATGAGATTTAAACCCCCTCCCCAACCACACAAAGAAAAAAAAAATACGACCAGATGTCTAGGTTAATAGCTGAGCTGGCCGATTATGGATTTAGCCATAATATAGCATTTAATTCATTTACGCATTCACAAAGAACAGCCTTAGCCATCAAGGGGTTACGTTATTATATTTAAAAAATACGCTTCAGTCAAATAAATATTTAAAAAGAAATTTTTCATTGGTATAATATACTTCTAAAATTAAAATAACTAGAGGACAGAGCTATATGCCCCGTGTCATGGTGAAAATTCACTGTGTAGAGGGGCTGATACATGTCAAATCTGTCGAAGCTAAAAACCTTCACGATGGCATGGTGTGGAAATTTAGAATTCCGGCACAAGTATCGTCCTTGTCATTTGACTGTGGTTCATAATTACTAGGACCGTCTGCACTAACGTTCGCATCCCTTGCAGACCGACGTAAATAAAGAATCAATCAATCAATGCGAAACCACCGCCCTTCCGAAGAAGTTTTCATTTATCCCAGACATAATGCTTTGAGTCTGTTTTGAGGGAATCACTTGTTGGGTAATTGGGATTCAGAGGAATATTTGAGAATGGTCTGGAGATTATTAAAAAGGGATCTTATGTAATATAATGATAAAATACAATAAATAACATGCATCAATAAATAATACATGCAAACACATTCTTCATAGAACATATATGTGTTCTGAAACTTTTCATTCTCTCTTCTTTCATGGAAAGAACTTCTTATCAATATACGTATGTTCTTCCTCCGTTATGTGCCGTGTGATATAATTTTAATAATTTAATTCATTTTTTATGTAAACAACGTATGCAATTTATCGATTTATACTATATTTAAATTGGGTTTTATAAATTATACTTTAATTTGTTTTAATAATAGCATGTTAAATTGAATTATCATGCACTCTATTCACGTAACCACAATTTATATAGATATTTTCAGGTTGGGTAACATAAAGTTTGTTTATAATTACTGATCTACAAGAATAACTAATTTTAGCAGTTTTAACAAATCTTTATTTATAATTTATACTTTTTAAACACATTTTTTTTTTATTGTTTTTTGTTCTTGTAAAGCGATTAAATAGTGCTATTCTCTTATTACTTTTCAAAGTTCAGGCAAATAATCTGTTACATATTGTAAACAAAAAATTTAATACATGAAAACAAGTAAAAGTTATTTATAGGACATTTTAGCAATCACGTTACCTAAGGCTTTTCGACAGCAATTTATAGAAGCCCAGGTGATCACTTCTTTCAATGCCGTAGAGGGGCTGTCTTTTCTATATGAAACTGTTCCTCACCACACACACCAACAACTCTTAGTTGCTGCTTTTTGTTGGTGAATTCATATTACTAATCCACATGATCAGACTATATAGTAGATGTCATACATTTTTTCCATTTAATTTTATCACAGTAAAAAGTGACCTTCAAAGGATTAAAAAATATATACAGGTGTTGAACCCTCAGAAAGCAACATCAAATCAAATATGAAATTCGAAGAGTTGGAGGTAAGGGTTGAAAACAATAAAAAGTGGTTAAAGTAAGTGACATAACAAAGAAGAAATATTTACACAAATTAAGTAGATGGAAATGAAATAAACGAGTAACACACGACCACACGTTGCAGTGGAGATTAGAATTAAAATACTAATTTTGTGTAGCCATATATTCACTTAATACAAGTTTAATCATATTAATGCTAATTTTACTACCTCGCATATTTATCAATGCGTCTCTGGCATTCATTATGTACATGATATAATCCATTTTGACCTTTATGTAAATGCAATTAATTAATCTAGTTGTGTCAAATGTGAGTCCGTTATAAATGAATTCAGTGATTTACTTGATGGTTTGGATTATTAATGACTACCACAGGAAATCCTGCGATTAAAGTTGTCGTTCATGTTTTGCATATTTGATTAATATAAATATATGTATACATTTGATAAAGCACATTTTTTTCCCATGTTTATGAGAATATGATGCCTGCATTTCTTGGAAAAATGTATGTTTATTAGTGTTTAATTCGTTATTCAAGTCTTCTTGCAATACTTGTAATATTTCTTCTAAATATTTTCATTCTTACAATGAGATTCTTACATATAAGATCACAGAATGAATTATTGTGGTATTCTCACTTAAGGTATCCGACTACTTGCGACAACCTTTTTCTTAAGAAAAAGGAAATAGATAAGTGGATTTTTTGTGGTTTCTAGATTTGTTTAGAGCATTTTAAGAAAAATGTGTTCAAATTAAGAAGAGAGAAAGAAATTATTATTAATAAAATGGGAAAAAATGTGTGTGTGAGTAAAAATTTACAAAAAAAATAATATAAACGGGCCCATTCTCTGTAATTAAAGTTTATGAGTTAATTTTCAATTTTTCAATTTTGATGTGTTGCTATGTTATTCATTTTTGAAATGACCTTCAGGATAAGAAATATGTTAAATTTTACTAAGATTAGAGCACTTTATCTTAGTTATTATATGAAATTGTTTAAAACAACAGTGGTTATATTCACATAACGGACTGTAAATTTTGTAATAAGACAGTGATTGATAAATCTAAACGTTAAAACACTTCTACTGTGATACAGAACATACACAAAAGATTTCTGTTTATTATTTTCAAAGCGCTCTGAGAAATCGCTGTCACCGTTTGAGCATTTTCAAAAAAAAAAAAAAAAAAAAACATTTCAAGTAAAACGCATTTTAAAGTATGACATCTTGCTTAAAATAATAGCATCTGCTTTTACTAAAACACTTGTAGTTTTTGTTTTATTGGACTTAAAATAATAAACTTGGTATTTTTATAAGTCTAATACGATGGTCTATAAAATAATAATAAAAATTGTCAATTTTCGACAAAATTCACAATTTTAGGGTAGTCGGATACCTTAACAAGTAATATACATAAAATTATAGTAAATTCGTACTTAGGTCAAAAAAGTAAATTATTATTTTAGTTACTTTTTAATAAATAGTTCCAATTAATATAAATATCTATATACATATGACAGAATCCCAATATTAAGTGGCAAAATAGAAATCAATTTTCCATTTTCCTTTCTTTATAGTGAGTTGGTTTATTATTTTTGTTTGTTACTATTTATTCATTCATTAAATTTAATTATTAGAATAAAATATTATAGTAAAAAGAAATCACATTCTCAGAAATTAGGCCATCCCAGATGGAATTCGAGCCCACGACTTTTGGATTGGAAGTCCAACGCGGTACCTATCGCACTACAGGGACACAAAGAACGTTTTGCCTTTTTATATATGGTGTTGGATTATTATTAATTAAGATTAACTACTGAATTAATATTTGAAATAACTGCATTAATATCAAGTGTCATCCACTACAAGTTTAAAAAAATGTATTTGAACTTGAATGAATGAATATAAAGTATTCTACCAACGATTGAAAATTTGAACAAGATACATATATGTATACATATATATAAATAAATATATATAGGGAGAGAGTTAACTAATAATAGGAATTAAAAAAAGCAATGAACAGTAAAAAGAAATTAGACCTCTACATATATTAAAATACTGTTTATTTTAAAAAAATTATATATGTTCCTTGGGAACTTAGGACGCTGTAGTTCGTAATTTTGAACCATGGTCAAGTGACGTGGATGGCACCTGAGCTGGCACCCCTTCTTCTAACTACCACACCCCACCAACGGGAGGATGTTTGAGCTCTCGACAGATTTAACGTGCATCGTTCCCCAACACGACGGGTCTTTAGTGGTACTGGGTTCGAACTCGTGTCAAGCCAGCCATGATCCGATACCTTGACCATTCGGCTACTGCGGCGACAACTTTTGAATGAGAATATACACATAAGACTGTTTAAAGAATATTATCACAATAAAAGAAAATGTATTCTTTGGTAAGAAATGAGGACAAAATTACATTTTCAACTCATTCTCCTTTCACGTGAAAAATGCTTCGAAATTATAATATTTTGCCTCTTTATAGCTAAGACTTTTCCATAGAGCCTGAATTAGGATTTTTGAAGAATTCACATTTATTTTCCGATTTACTCTTAATCATAATCATAACCAGGGGTCTCTGTTTAAATTTCTAGGCACTGATATTTTAAAATACGAATAAATCTACTTCTAAACTGTGTATTTCAAAAGTCCTAATTCAGGTTCTGTGCAACTGTCTCTGCTATATACAAGCAAAATATTATAATTACAGAAGAATTTCAGATTGACAGATAATTTTTTGAAAATATGTAATTTTCTCTTCTTGTTTGTCGAAAAAGTGCATTTTAAAACTTTGTTACTGAAATAATATTTTTAAAACAATTTTGCATGTATTTTCTAATACAGATGACACCAAATTAAAAAAAACTCCTTCATTTAAACGACTTTTTTAAAACGATGGTTCCGAACGTAGTCGGATATCATAAGGTTTACTTTCAAAAACTTCCCACAAAAACAAATTGATCAAGAATTTAAATTTGTAAAAAATAAAACTTAAGTCAAATTGGCTCTCTTAAAAAAATATATAATTTCAATAATTCCTTTTTTTAACCGCAAATTCCTTTGAATTATTAAAAAATGTATAAAATACAATATAAATGTTCTACTTAGCCATTTTTCTTTGTTAATATAAGTACTTGTATGGTGGTTCGAAAAGAGTTTTGGAGTCATGCTCATCACTTGATAGCTGTTAAAAATTAGAAAGCCATTCACCAAAAGCCCTCGTGTTACTTAATAGTTCTACACATACTGTGATATGGTCGATCTTTGGCGACCATATCTTTGGTTTTCAGCGTGAATTAGAGGTGTGGGGTTCTCGAAATGAATCGACATTTTAGAATTCTTAATATGACTTTATTAAGAGTTTAACTTAAATTTCTAATATATTGGACACACTTATATTAAGTGAGAATAAACCAAAACACATAGCCGTAGCTAAAACGGATCGCGCAATTGGATCACTTATCTAAATAATTATATTATCCGCCTACTTTCAATTCTAATAATATTACGAATTCTGATATCAAATAATCTGTCCTACCTTGAATTCCGCAACGGTTCAATCACTTTCAGATAGGCTGTTAGACCCGCGTGCAATAGTATGCACCTTGTAGAAATGGCAAGGAATCCGTGAATCTTTGGTAGTCCGTCAGATTACATTTCTATCTTTTCCAAACAGAACTTTCTCTAAATTGCCATCCCGCTTACTAAAACTTTTGTTCTTTTAAAGGCTATCTTATTTGCATCTACACTTGCATTTCACTTTTTGGATTTGGGTTGGAAAAGATTTGCCATTAATCTTGGCCGTCAAAGAACCCAGAATTTATGTTACAGAAAAGACGCGTGAGCTCGTCACAATACATGCTAATAAAACACTCACATACTCTAAGAGCGTTTTCTTATTGAAGCTATACTGCGATAAGATATTATTTTCTACAATTTTGATATTTTAATTCTTTGTTGTCTAATATATTTTTCACTTTTAGGGGGTTATTCTTGGTATTGTAGTTAGTTTGACACTGGCTGCTTGCTTGAGTTTCATCCCCAAAAATAAAACACACCCATTTCTTCCACTTTCCAATGAGTGCTCAACATCAAACACAACAGAATTTACAATCTATAATTCTACTACTACAACAGCTACTAGCCTTCAGTATTCCTCTACAATGTCATATTCAAACGCTACAACTTTGTCTACACTGATACCTGAAGTTGAGGAGTAAGTAAAAACCACTTGATTATAGAATTGCAGGATTTTGTTCGAATATTATTACATGAAATGAGTAGTATATAACTAATCTTTCTTATTAATAGTTGATATTCAATTATGTTTATTTTTCTTTCTTCGAACACACAATATTTTTTTAGCATTTATTCATTGCATGTCTCAATTTAAATATATGAAATTGAATATATTAATATATGAGAGAGAGAGAGAGAGAGAAAAAGAACTAATATCAAATATATTGCTTTATTTTTAATTATAAGAAAAGCACATATTTATGTATTTAGATATTTATCTTGATAACAGAACAGTAAGTAAACTTTAAAAAGTTGTAAGTTTTCTATCTTGCGTGGAAAAATCTATTTTCTTACTAATATAGCTATTTTCCCTTTAAATTTAACCTCACACATAAAAAAAAAACTCATCTAATGCACTGTAAAAAATAACTTCATTTTAATACAATCACTTGCATCTCTTGACTCTAGTCAACAATTTATTCACCAAAGTTTTATAAAATAAATTTACACGCAGCTTATAAGTGCTCATGGAAGTGCTATGTGTGTGTGTGTATAGGTTGATTTTTTTTAAACTGACACTATTCAGAACTACCTATAACTCGATCTATCGACTGCAATATCCACAAATTTGATTTGGATACTTATAATAACATGTTAAGCGAGAGAGATTTCGGGAGAAAAGAGAAATTAGATTAAAAATCACCGATAGCGGTATTTATGGTGCTGCTATAAACTTACCAAGCTGAGTGTCATCATAAAACACGGATGTAAAAGCAAAATACAAATGTATGTTTTCATGTGCGACAACGCGCCATTATAATTTGGGCTATAAAAACATAGACTGTTCAGAAGAATAGTACTCACAGCTGAAGTGATCCAGCTCAATTGAATATGCGACTCGCATTACCAGAGGTTGTGATATTGGTAACGCTGTTTTCTCTTAATCATCCATGGCTCTACGTGACATTAGAAACCTTCAGAGGAAATATATATATATATACATAAGAGGACTTTTTAACTTAATGCTTTAAAATTTCGCAAAAATTCGATCGAGATTGGAAGCTGGAAAAAACAGTCATTGACAATTCGCCCAGGACGTATCGTGTGTCAGAAGTGAGAAGAAATGTTGTATCTGTATATAATCGTCGACCTATTACAGAAAACCATTGTTGGTACACCAGCGTTTCTCAAACTGTGGGGCGCCCCCCTAGGGGGGCGTAAGAACTCTACAAAGGGGGTGCGAGCATATTGAAAGTTCGAAAACAAAAGACTATTTTAAAAAATATTATTAATTAATTGAAAGTAAACAAGCAAAATACATTCTGACATAATAAAAAATAAAAACACACTTTTACACTGCTATAATACATTTATCAATGTATCAGTACTGCTCAATGTATCTTACAATTAATTTTGAATTAACAATACTAAGTTAAGAACAAGTTTAATAATTACCAGTGACCCCACAGGCTTGTCATATATAAAATTATACTTAACTTGATAATTTGTACTGTTTATAATTTATCCTTTAACTGTAAATTAAAAGTTACACGATTCACTCCCTAAAGCCACCATTTTCCACGTAAACGTGCGTATGCGATGAATTGGGAAGGGGGAGAGGGAGAAAAGGAATAAATAAGTAAATCCATCGCACACACTGTCAATGTCCTTTTAATGCATTCCAAAGTCATCTTATTGCGTTCGGAATAATTTTATGGATAGCAGTGCACAGAAAAGGTAGTACGTCCGCAAGACGTATATGTATGTCAGGGGCAATTAACGCTTTGGCTGAGTGAGACGTCTATATATGCCTGTAGCACTTAAGAGGTTAAAATTATATTGTAGCTTTAGCATTGAAGTTATAGTATTATTGAATTCAATTCATTGTTATTTTATGGAAGAGGAGCGCGCGAGGAAAATTATGATTGAATATTGGGTAGCAAATATTGAAACTTTGAGAAGCACTGTGGTACACACATCAGAGCCAGTGTAGAATATTTCTAGAACGGCGGTCAAATTACTCGCCGGTAAAGTGAATCTAGTGAATACAATTTATAATTTTTCTTATTTTGTATACGTTAATATTTTATTTTTTGCAACACTTTTTGTATTGTACAACACCATAAATATCATTATTGGCGATTTCCGGAATCAAATTTATTTATCGGAATTTTACTTTTTATGCCCTTTTTTTTCTCTATACCCAGTTCGTTGTCCTTTCATTGTTTAGATTGGGCTGTAGATGGCTTTTAACAGTGTTAGGTTTAGAAAAAAACCCACCTTGAATATACCGAAGTGGTATTCTCTCATGTCTGCCTGTTGCCTAGACCAACGAGTTCAAAAAGGACTCGGAAACAAAATTATAGAGAATACGTGGCTGATGCCGGAACACGTACAGCACTCTTGCGCTGTCTTTCCTCATATAGAGTGGCTAGTGAAATAATGGAAAAATCAATTGATTTATCAGATTTTTAAAAATTTCTCATTCGTCACGGCTCGACCCCTGAGAACATCAATTTCAGATTCGGCGCGTTTGGTGAGCTGCTCATTTGTAGCCATTGTGAGCACTTTCTTAATTTGATGTATGAATGGTGAAACATTAAAGCGCTTCCATGCATCAAATATATATATATATATATATATATACATGAAAGAAATTTATATAATACAGTAGAATCTATTTTCGTGCGATTTTTTATGTGCAATCTTTTTTTTTATGCAGTGTATGAATTTTAATGGATTTGGCGCCACTGTAATGTATTATATCTATTTATATACTAGTGGCGTAACGGAGAATTTCGGGACCCACCTCCCCCTGAAAGTCAGGTTTTTCCTTTAATATTTTATATATTGGGTAAATACGTATTTAGCGTTAGTATCTTAACTTAAATTCAATCCCACACAGGTTAACTTTCTATACCCCTCCTACTTGTTCAGTTCCAATACATCAGTGCAGCCAATAAGGTGCCTACTCTCCCAGTGCCATGGACCAATCAATAGCTTTCCACCCATCAAACATCAGGACTTTCCCGCCGAAATCCAGGACGCATCCCTCACTGTTTCCCTAACCACGCCTCCTTGCCACAACCCCACAACCAATAAGGAAACTCTCACCCAGCCAGGCCCATCCACATCAGGCCACATCTACACTTTCGATATGGGATGGAGGAACGCTTCGCGTTCCATTTCCCAGAGACGTCAGCAACTTTAGCGTTAGTCAAGCCTTGGGCCCCTAGAGTCCAGTCCTCTTCCCGTGGCAGGACTCAATGGCTTTGGGTCCACTGTAATGCTTTCTATTTATTTACCAGTGATGTAACGGAAAATGTTAGGACCCTCTCTGAAAGTCAGGTTTTTCCTTTAATATTTTATAAATTGGGTAAATACGTATTTAGCTTAAGTCAGGCCTTGGAACCCTAGAGTTCTTGCCCCCCTCCCTCCGTTAAGCGGGGGTATACGTTACGCCACTTAAATGTAGACACTTCAAGACTCTCTATTCATTTGTTATAAACAGTCTTCCGACAATGCGCATTCAGTTGCTTTTTCTCAACGCGCCAGCTGACCGCGCTTGATTGAAGACGAAACTTTCAATGACAGTGACATAATGAATAATTTGATAGATTATGAAGACGGACAAGAAGAACCGGATTCTTTGAGAGTGGATAAAGATATGCAGGGATCTAGCTTTCCAACAAATTGAAAAAGCTAATTCTTCAAATAGATACCAATTAAGAGAGAAGTCTAAAATTCCAAAAATGACTTCAATCACGAATATCTGGTTATCGTGACATTTACAAGTAACTCACCACCCGACCTTCGTCACAAAAACATCTTTTACTTTATGTTGCCAAAAAATAAATCAATTGAAATTGCACTTTCAAGTGACGAAAACATTTTTGAACTTCTTCATCACAGGGCTTTGGATTACAATGAGTAGCAATGAATTATGTATGTGCATTTTGAAAACTTATCCGTGTATACAATGAGAAACTATATGTTTTTAAAATGTGTCCCTGCGTAATATTTAATTATTTATTTGGTTAATGAAGTACTCTTACACATAAATTTCGTAAATAATTGGCATATTTTATAAATGCGACTTCTTTTATGCGGCCCCTATCCACCGCATAAAAAATTCTGTAGTATTTCCACGAATTAGTTTGTTTTTATATAAGAATTTATGAAATTTTTGAATACTTTTTTGTGCGTTTCTATAAAACTTAAAGAAGAGCCTCCACTTCGTCCTTATAAAATAGATAATTTCTGAATTAAAATATGACTCTAATCTGAATTGATTTTTAGTGGATGAAAAATCATACCAATTAATTTATAAAAAATATATATTATTTTATAATGTTTTGTGTGTAATTCTTATAACTCACAAATTTGAAATGTATATTTATTCGTTTGATACATCTTTTCAGTGATTCCTTTTATTTATCCTATATGTGGATATCAACTTTAGCTTTGATCACGTGCTTGGTTGTTGGTTATTTCGGGAGTATGATAATTTCCTGCATTCGAGGTAAGTTTGAAATCTTATTATTTCTTAAATATTAGAATTATTTTTAGTCATGCCTATTTTAAAATGATTTAAAAGAAAAAGAAACTATTTACTCTTTAAAAACTCTTATTATAAATATATCTTGCAATCAAACAACGCTTACATCTCACAGTATATATTGCATGACACTAATAATTTTACCATTTACGAAAAAAAGTGAATAAAATTGGTACTTTCGTATTAGCCCGTCGGTCACTTTCATAAATAACCGTCGCCAAATGCCGTTTTATAAAGCTAAGAATGAAAAAAGTAACATTCCTGCGTATGTTTGAAGACAGTAATCGTACTCATAGGTTGTATTTTATTTTTATTCTGGGACTTCTTTTTTTTTTTGTTGAGAAAAATAGTTAGCGTTTTGGACCTTCCTTCCGAAGAAGAGAACAAAATGGAGTATTACCAAAATTACTAGACCATTCCGTCAAAGGAAAATTGTGTTAACTGGCATAATATGTCTATTTATTTAAAAATAGACAAATTGCCACCTGAATAATGAGGTTATTGTTGAATATTTCATTTATATATGTAATATTACATTTTTTTTTAAAATAGTGTAATTTAGAAAATGAAAGGGGTAATTTAAATTTAGTTTCTTATACAAATAAACTTTGGGTTAAATTCTTCAAAATCTTTGCTAATTTATGGGTCGATGGGGTAACATTACATTTCATAAAATTTAGTGAATTCTGGAAAGTAAGATTATATTTTCGACTCCATACTTTTACATTTACCTTTTGATGATATGCTTACAGTTCTTTTTCATTCTCTACAATAATCTTTTTTTTTTATTTTACAGGAATACCCAATGAAGTACCTGAAATTTATTTGAGTCCCTTAAGAACAAAATATTCCAAAAAACGTAACGATACAAAGGAGAAAAAAGGCCAAAATAAAGCAAGCAATGTCGAAGTGAGCGAAAAACCAAGTGAAGTAAGCTATTAACTTAAATCTTTTGAAACTGATATGTGCAACGACAACTCGTTATAACTAAAATATATTATTTTAAGGTATATAATTTCTTTAAAATTCCAATTAGATTTAATGTTTTATTTTTTTTAATAAATGGCAGAAGAAATACTCTGATTAACTAGTTTTAATTGGGACTCTTTTGCGCATATATATTGTTTAACATAGAGGTCTTCAACCCCTTAGACTGGGAGCCACAAATGGCCCGCTGGAGGCATTAAGTGACCTTTCACGTGAATCAGATGCATTTTTAGGAAGAAGTGCCTTCTCTGCTTTTTGTCGTAAAAAACGCATTTTATCAGTTATTCTTGATATTTGAAACATTCTATTGATATAAATATCCATTTAAGATAAAATTATCTTAAAATGGTAATTTTATCAAAAATTTCCTTGTATCTTAAATAACATTAAATATAAAAAATATGACTATACATAAAACATTAGAAGTTTACAGAAGTAAAGATGGACTTTTATCTTTTACACGCAAATTATTTTATTTCAACTTCTATTTAACGTTTTTGAAACCGATATATATATATATATATATATCTGTAGCACCATATCTTCGCTTGGAATCAGTTGTAGTCTTGTAAAACAAACATCCCTTTTTTATTTAAAATTCTTGACTACATTTTTTTTTACTGCCGTTTGGCTCGCGAATCATTGTGAATTTACTGATATGACTCTCGAGCGTTGAAGATTGAAGACAACTAGTTTAACATAATGTGGGAGTCATACATGCATACGTTGGGTTAAGTTTAAACAATAGATACAAATGATAAAAATCATTATTTTCATCCAATTTGAAAAATTTCTTTTTTTTTTTTTATCAAAAAATAATTGAAGTCTGCTAAAACTTAAGAATTGGTTTTATACTAAGAAGAGAGTATAATGCTGTAAAAAATATTTTATGTACAAAAAAATAAGGAATTATTTTAATTTTTCAGTTAAGTTATGTTTTAACATTATTCTCTCCATTTCAATCGATGCATGGCGATATTTTAGCTAATGCGAAGAAAAAGTTAATGATTTTAAGACAAATAAATTCCTCTTATATTGTGTTTTTAACTACCTTTTGCCCATGATAATATCAAGGTTTTTTTACCTTATTTCAAAACAGTTTACACTTAAAATTTTTAATGATAAATGTTTTATAATTAACCGAAATTAAAAGAAATGCTAAGAAGGATATTAGTTGGATTAGCTGATTTATATTTCGAGATCATCATCTATTGTAAAGCTAAAAAATGTTTATATTTATTTTTACAAATTGTATTGTTATCAATATCTGAGATTTTAATGGACAATTATATGTTGTTGTTTTTTTAAATCAATTATAGCTTGTATTTTTTTTTCTTTTATAAAATTACTTATTTTTTATCCTTTTTCATTTCATTGCTAACAATAACACAATTTTAATTTCATTATTATATTTCACAAATATGAAACTGTTGCACAACTGTGTAACTAGCTGTAATTTAGTGAAAGTTTTAATAATTTTTTGAATTTTTTTCCTAGGGCAAAAGTCAACATGAAACAGATTTATGACGCAACCATTCAGGAAAACTTTTCTAACAAACATCCGAGCTTCAAAGGTGAAGAACATTCTCCATACGTTTCAGAACGAGGGAAAGTCCGAATCGTTTTCATTTCTTTTATAAGAGCCAACATATCAGACAATATGTGATTCTACTAGGAAAATATGAAATTTTGTGATTATTCACAAACAAATTTACCAAATACAATGCAAGAAAATACGTATATCTACGAACTGACTAATTAATTCTAATTAGCTTCTACGGTGCCGAATGATTTTATGTAACTTCCATTTTTTTGGGCGTTGATGTGATGCCGAAAGAAAGAATCATTGTTTTTAATTTTTCCTGATGTGATTGGTTTTTTAGCAGTCAAACATGTTATTCATGATACTTTTTAACATAGCTGTATATTGCTGGTTTTGTTTCATTTCATTTTGTCAAACAAGGATGACACAAAAGGTGCAATATGATTATTAATATAACAAAATATGACTCCAAGCTATGGGCAAATGCCAGAATGGAATCTTCTGAACATAAACTTTTATTTAAATTTTTTGCACTAATATTTAAAAAAAAAAAATTATGGTAATGTTACATATCATATAATTATTTACATGTTGTGCCTTTTATTTTTCGACAAAAACATCATTTTTTTTAAAAACGATTGATGTTTTGATACAGTCTTTATGGTAAAATTAGCAAAAACTCACTACTTTAGTAATTTTTTGACCTTTTAAATGATGTACAAAAACTGTTCACTAAACCACGAAGGAAAAAGTTTTTCCCCGACCTGTTGAATGAGAGAAGATTATTTAAATCATTAAATTAATATTTATTTAATTTTTATAAGATTTTATATCCATTCAAAATGAGAATAAATTTGTGTTACAGTTATTACAAGTGTATATAATGTATTAATCTGTTGAAGTATATTAAATGACTCATTATTACTGTGTCTGATTGTTTGTTCTGACTTTTAATGACGGAAGGAGATGATTTTGAGATTATTTCTAACAACAAAAATATATAAAAACGCAAATTTCGTAAGTAATGAAAATATATATTTTTTTTGTTATTTTGGTTTATATAAATAAGAGTGAATTAAAACATTTTAAAGTGGGTTTGGTACAGTTAATAATAATGATTTATGATATTTTAAGCAATTATAATATCATACTTCTAAATCTCAATTGGCATTTAAATTTGTATCCATGAATAGATCTTGAGAATAATTTAATACTTTTTTCAACATAAAAGCGTAAATTTCGTATTCCAGTGACTGAGATAATATTTTCCGTTCATGCTTTATAAGTCATCGGCAACTTATCGTTCTGATCCCTTTTGACTGATAACATATCTTCTCTGTTCATCCCGAATATGTTACCCTTGACTGAAATACATTTAAAATGTTATTAAATACTAAATTGCATATTTGCTACTATTATTATTATAATAGTAGCAAATATGCAATCTATTATACTAGTCATTATCCGCTTACTTTGCTGGCTACTTCATGATATTGCATAACTTTATATTGTGTCTTTTTTAAGTTATTGATATCTAAGCTCAAGTATTAAGCTTTAACTTGTATTGAATAACATTTTCATGGATCTAACCTCTTAATTTCAAATGCACCAGATTTGAAATGTGATTTTTCAAAAGGAAAAAGTATGTTTACCTTTTACAACCCCGTTACTTTGAACTGATTTTTGCAAGACCTATTTTTACGAATAGGCCACATCAAAAGAAACAGGTTTGTCAAATTTCAAGTTTGTAAGTGTAATAGCTTGTAAGTGTGGATTTTTTATTTCTTAAAATGCTCTCGTAACCCCACGCAATTTTCCTATTTAATTGATTTCCACGAAACACGTTCTAGGCGGATATCTACTCAATAGCAGAAACATAGTTGATGAATTTCTAGTCTGAAAGTCTAATAGTTCAAAAACGGTTTTTTAAGTTTTTTATGCACGTTCACTACCGTTTTAAAACATTAAAAAAAACAGAAATTTTACCTTTTGTTGCTAAATATTAAGACATTTTTTAATTAAATTTTTATATCTTTGGAAATTTTTTTTTAAAAAAATTAATAGTCGTCTTTGTGACAAGTTGCTCATGTATTCTAAGGGGTTCCACATTATAATTCCTTCATCAAAATTGCTTAGATTGATTCAAAATTGAAATAAAATTGGGAGGCATTTACCTTTAGTTAATGTGATGCTACTTATTTTTCTCTTCTGGATGTACCTAAGGAAAATCTTCATTTGATTTTGAAATGAAAGAGATTATTTTATTCATTTTTCAATGCATTATTTTTAAGTGAAAAAATTTCGTACATACAAATCAGTACAAATGTAAATGTATTGCATATACAAACTATACATAATTTTGCAATAATAGGGGAATATCATATGAAAATGTTTTTAAAGAATAGAGGAATACATATTTTCTTTCTGTCATTTAAGAATGAAATTTCCAGGATAAAATTTTGAAAACTGAATTCACACAAATTTTACTTTAACATTATATTTCGTATTTCCATTTTTTTTTGCTCTGATTACTCATATAACTTTACCATGATTACCCTACAACGTTAAATTACTATATTGGCAACCTTAACAAATAATTTCTCTACGTTCGCTGTCTTACGAAAATGTTTTAAAGTAAAACTATTTTGACTCAAAAACTTGCCAAGAAGAATGCCATAGAATACGGGTGGGCAGAATTTTTCCAAGGTGCGGGCTACTTCTAATTTTTTCAAGCTGTTGCGGTCCATCCAATGTAAGTGGCGCACACAAGGAGGGGGGGAGTCTACTGGTTCGGACCCTCCTCCATAGCCCTTGATGTTTTTTTTCGATTGATTATAATCCCATGTATATAGTACGTAAAACTTAATTTAGTTTTTGTTATTAATATTTTATTATCATTTAATGTTGATTATTTATTTAGTAAATTACTTGTTACTGTTTTTTGTTCACGACAATCTACAAAATTAAAAAAAAATATGTTTGACTGGGTTTTGGGATATGATACGAGAATGGTAGACTTTCAACCCTCGACCCCGCCTACCCTCTTGAAAAATTCTTGTGTTTGGCAATCCCCAATGTCGCAGGTGTGGTGAGGTTGGAAAAGATCTACAATATTTATAATAAATTAATAATAAATATGGAATATGTATTTACTTACAGAACTAAAATAAAAATAGCCAACCTTTTTAAAACCGCGTTTAAAGCAAAACGCAAAATACAAACATAATAATAATAGCCACAAATAAAACAATATCAAATGATGCATTTATTATCAAACAATTCAAAATACGAAAAAAATAAAACATTTTCATCTAAAGTTAGTTTTCATTGTTATACTCAGTGGAAGACTTAATCTGCATACTTCAGTCAATCTTGAATATTTCTGTATAAAATTACTAATTGCTAAAATCTTCAAGCGGGTACCCAGAAATGTCTTGGTGGTCCACCGGTCGATCGCGATCGACGTAATGTTCACCTCAGCCATAGAAAATGAAACATTCTGCGAGATAAAAACAGTCACTTCACAATTGGAGTACAAGTCTTATATAGTAAAATTGTACTATTTCCATTATTTCTATAATTCTTCAATGAGGATAAATTACTATACTACATGAATTGATTCATAAGAAGTTGGTTGATTTTTGTAGGAAATTTTCTTTAACTCTTTATCTACCGCATTATAATTTACTACAGTTTTTTCATGCAATATTTTTTTTTGAATCACTACATTGAAAATTAAGGAATATACATAAACTAAATACTCAACTGTGGAAAATTTAATCCATTAGAACTAATTCATTAATTAAAGATATTTAACTGTAAAATTAATTATATACACTGTTCACTTAAAATAAATAGTCAAATCATTTTCTAAGATTTTCATTAACATACAAAAAAAAAAAAAAAAAATAAGACACTTATCTTTTGACATTAACTATTTTTTCGGAACAGAAATGGCAATTTTCGCAATCCACTGAAAACGCCGTCAGCTGAAAATGCAATTTCTGCTTCAAAACTATTCGCCTTCCCCGCTAAAATACTCATCATAGAACCCGTGATGTCATATATATTTTGGAAGAACGGATTTCAAAGAATATTCCTGCTAAGTATTGTCAGAGTATTCGTAAAGATGGCTATTCTATGTAATTTTAAAGTGAGTGGTACTTGTAAGTACCATAGGTAGGTAAAGCGTTAAAGGCCGCTGTGAGCGTAACCCCGCCTCAGTCAAGCGCCGTGAAATGGTGGAAAGTACCAATGTAGTATACCCTTCACACTTCATGTTAATACATTTTTTTCAAATATTAATTCATTAATCAAATTAAAAGATGAATAAATTGTAACAAAAATATTTGTCCAACAGCATATATAGGAGGGAAAATCGTTTGTTGTGTCCCTGTAGCACAATGGATAGGGCCTTGAACTTCTAATCTGAAGGTCGTAGGTTTGAATCTTACCTGGGATAGCTTGATTTCTGAGAATGTGATTTCTTATTTACTATACTATTTTATTAGAATAAGTAAATTTAATTAATGGAAAGGAAAATGGAAAATTTTCCAGGGAAAATCGCTTTTTATTTTGTCAATATTTTGTTTGTGTCTAAAAGGCTCTTTATAGAACCCGTGCTGCCATATATCTTGGAAGAGTGGACTTAAAAGAATATTCCTGCTAACTATCGCCAGAGTATTCGTAAAAATGGTTATTCTTTGTAATTTTAAAGTGAGTTGTACTTATAAGTGCCATCAGTAGATAAAGGATTAAGCCAACATAATTTATAAGAAAAAATTATCACGGCTATAATATTTTTTAAAAAATATACTTATTGTTAGAGAATAGTAAGTGAATACTAACGTCGCCCTATTTAGCTACACTAGGGCTTTTGGTGATTGACAAAAAAATTTTGAACCATGTTCAAGTGACGAGGATGGCACCTGAGCTGGCATCCTTCTCTCCTAATTTCCACACCCCACCGACGAGAGGACGTTTGAATCTCGACAGATTTAACGTGCATCAGCCCCTTTACATGGCGAGTCTTCAACGGTACTATGGTCGAACTCATGACACGTCGGTCATGAGTCCTTGACTTGACCACTAGGCTACCACGACCCATTACTGGTGAAAGCAAGTGTTTTAGATGTGGTCAGATACAATTTCTTAGCAGTTAAATATATGTTGCCACAGTAATGTCTCATAAATCTTGGAAAGTCATAAATACATAGGCAGATCACTATTTCCAAAAAAAGACGGATCATCGCGACATTTCTATCTTTCATTTAACTTTATAAGAAAGGCTTTATTGCTTAATTTTTATAACAGCAGATATGCTCAGTATACTTGGTAACTGTGGATATGCGTTAAGAGGCTAAAAAGGTTGTAAAAGGTTGTATCCAGGTTGTTAAATCGCAGCATTCTGTAGACTGTTTTCTTCCTTTGAGAAAATTACTTATTTCTTATAATTAACAGGACTTGAATAGTAATGACTAAGTCTTCTTGTAACTAAAACACCATAGATGTTATGAACATCTGTAAAAGTTTTGCAATAACTGTTTGTGACAGGAATAAAAACTGCATAATAAGTTTTTTGTAAATTAATTGTATTTATTTTGATATATTATATCTTTAAGCACACAATAACGAAATTCGAAATTTTTTTAACACACTGAAAGGAATTAAATAATTTTTTAAATGAAACATGACATAATTTTTGAAATCATTTAGTGTTATTTCCAAAAATAATTTTTGTTGAATGTTATACAATAAAAAGGATGAAGCACGTTAACTCTGTCGAAGCTAAAAACCCTCCCGTTGGTATTGTGTGGTCGTGTGGAAAATCTCAGGTGTCATCCTCGCAATTCCGTGTTTTAAACTTACAAGTTCCGTCACCAGTAGTCCTTGTGTTGCTTTATAGTGCGATGTTTATAGCTCCCTCACTCAATAAAAGGGAGTTTCTTCAGTCTCCCATCTGACAGAGTGGTTTAGAAGTAACTATGCTGTATTTTGCCCATGGCATATTTGTCTTATTTTGGAAATTTAAACTGTTAAGCCTATTGGCTAAGTGGTTAATGCATCGCGCTTCCACACCACAGTTTCGAGGCTCAACCCCCGGGGTTGGCAAGGCTGACTCATCTTCTCATCCCTTCAGTGGATCGATAAATGAGTTTCAAGCTTGCTTTGGAACTTAACACTGGAGGTTCTACGTCGAACTGACCACCTGACCGGAACATCTGCTCATGCACTTCAGGGCCCAAGGTTGCGTATACTGAGTTGGGCATAGTAGGCCTTGTCCCTCATGGGCTGTTCCGCCACTGAGTTAAGTTGAAATGAATAAAGATATTTAAAATAATAAATATTTTTGATAAATTTAATATTTTTTTTGAAAGCCTTTTATGTATTTGAATCCTGAAATCAGTTATTGAACTAGTCATACAAATATTTTTGAAAAACGGAGACAAAATCTTGATCTAGAAAAGCTTTCATTTATTTTTACGTAATACGCTGTGCTTAAATAAATAAGATTGTTGATATAATTTGAGAAGGAAGTAGATTCCATATAGATTATTTTTTCAGCGTTCTGCTGTTGGTGATGAAAGGGAGGATGGCCAGCCTGCCAGTCACAACAGCTGTCACTATCCCTCTACGACCTTTGCTCCTAAAAATTATTAGTACTCATGTATAGTAAATGTTACTCTTATCGTCAAAATAGTCTCCAAGGCCTGTCACAGGCATCTGTTGATGAATTTTTCACTGTTTCGGCATTTCGCTGTTGACTTTGGCGTCAGCATTTGGTAAAATATCAATCGGCCGTTTTACAGCTACCCCGTGCACACATTAGACCAGTGTTCTTCAACGTTTTTTATCGTCAGGGAACGGTCAACGTTTGATATTTTTACCACGGCCCGCTGAAGGGGGAACGTTTATATTTTAGACTGTTTTGATTTAATAATTTTAATTTTATTATATATAAACCTGCCTTCCGCATTAAATACAGTTACAGCAAAAAATGAATATTAAGTGATTTAACATAAAATACAGTAAAACATATTTTTGTACGGTAGATAGTGACCGCATAAAAGTAAACGCACAAAAAATATTCGAAAAATTCATAGAATGTTACATATAACAAACAACTTTGCCGAAATACTACAGAAAATATTTATATTCGGTTGAAAGGAACCGCATAAAAAAAGTCGCTCTAAGAAAATAAGCCAATTATTTACGAAATTTATGTGATAGTATTTCCATAACAAAATAAATAATTAAATTACACACACAGAAATATTTTAAAAACATTTAGTTTCTCATTGTATAGATGGAGAAGTTTTCACACAAAATACACACAAACATAATTCACTGCTACTCATAATCAAAGCGCTCATTTTCCTGTGATGAATAAGTTGAAAATCGCTTTCATCACTTGAAGATACAATTTAAATTGATTTATTTCATGGCACCATAAGCTAAGAGATACCTTTTTGCGACGAAGGTCGGTTGGTCAGTTGCTGATAAATATCACGATAACCAGATATGCATGATTGAAGATGCTTTTGAAATTTCATATTTTTTTCGGATTTGGAATCTATTTTAAGAAGTTGTTTTTCCAAATTGTTGGAAAGCTGTATCCCTGCATATATTTTATCCGCTCTCAAAGAATCTAGTTCTTCTTGTCCGTCTTCATAGTATATCAAGTTATTGATAATGTCACTGTCATTGAAAGTTTCGTCTTCAATCAAACCCGGGCTGTTGGTGCGTTGAGAGAAAGCAACTGAACGTGCATTGTCGGAAGTCCGTTTATAACAAAAGAACAGGTCATTGTGAAGTGTATATATGTACATTACAGTGGCATAACGTAAACTCCCTAAGCCCCTGCCTTGGAGGGGGCCCAGGACTCTAAGGGACCAAAGGCCTGATTAACGCCAAGTACGTATTTACCCAACTTATAAAATATCAAAAGCAAAGTCTGACTTTGCAGGGAGTGGGGGTCCTAACATTCTCCGATCGTCACTTGTACATTGATAGAAAACGTACAGTGAAGCCAAAGTCGTTAAAATTCATATACAGCATAAAAAAAGATCCACAGAAAAAATCGCATAAAAAAGGACCGCACAAAAACAGGTTGTACTGTATATAAAGCGATTTCCATAAAAAGTCTCACAAATCCAAGAGAAACATACCACAACAAATAAAATGGAAGTAATTAAATGTTCATTTTGCGACCTAGTACTATTTGATTCTCGGACCTATACAGGTTGGAGACCACTGTGTTAGACGAATGGGTCGAAAAGCAATCTTTATTTAGGTCAATCACTAAGCGATTTTACGTCTATCCTTTGTTGTTTGTGATTTGAGGCAGAAGGGTTAACTACATACAACCTTCCTGAAGAAGAAAATCTTTTCTTTTTTGCTATTAATTCACTTTCTAACTGATGCATAGAAGAGGTTGTTTTACAGCCATTACTGCAATTGGTATACATTTACAGTATGTTTCTTTTTAGGGTGTTTTCTGACGTATTTTTGTTGGAACGATTTTTCTTTTATGTTGTAGACCCTGGGTGTCAAACTCAAAAGCTAACTCGTGCCATACAAACAAGGTTTAACTTTAGGCGGACTGCAAAAAAAATCAATATTCTTAGAAACGCATGTTTATTTCGAATAATACATTATAATAAACATATACAGAAGAACAAAAAAATTAATGTTTATATCCTGACACTTGACGTCTCTTTTCTGCTGCTATCTTTCCAATTTCGGAAGTATTTTTTAAAAAAAATTATTATGTATTATTATGCAGGGATATATTGCTGGGCCGCAAAAAATTTTTGTTGTGGGCCGCAAGTTCGACATTCTTGTTTTGGACAGTCTCTTGAGAAAGCGTGTCAGGTTGACGGGTGCGCCGATGCCGTTTGAATTACTTGTTGTGATTTATTGGGAAAATAAACTGTACAAATTATCAATATAAGTATGAAATTTTACACATAATTTTGTATATGACAAACTCATGGAATCATTAGTAATTATTAAACTTGTTTTTAACTTAATATTAATGAATTATTATTTAAAGACATTGTTTAGTACTGATACATTTATAAGTATACTACATCATTGTAAATGTGTATTTTTTATTATCTCAGAATGTGTTTTGTTCTGATTCCCTTCAGTAAATTAATCATTTTTTTAAACCTTTTATTTTTGAATTTTCTGTATGCTCGCACCCCCTGGTAGGATTAACAAACCTTCCCCGCTAGTTGGGTGCGCACCACAGTCTGAGAATCGCTGCTCTAAATGAATATGCATATTCAACCAGTGTGTATCTAGTGTCCGGTTACTGTGTCACGCCTTCAGCGACGTGGTGGATCGCACCGCTTAATGCCTTTGGTTTTTGCTGCAGGGCAGAGTGATTTGAAATGACTACCTTCGGGTCAGGAGATCACACACTAGAGGATTTGAACGAAAAAACCTCCCCCCCTCTCCCTATTTGGACCCCCTGTTAAGCACTTTTATTCCTACCATTTGCTAATTAACACTTGTGGGAGAAAGAGTCGCTTCCTGTGTGTACAACAGTTTAAAAGGGCTGATAGGCCGATGCAATAGTGAATATGGTCTTGTTTCCTTCATTATTCATTTTATGTTTTTTCGGGGTTGACGAATCATAATGAAAGTGTTGGGCTGAGGAGAGTGAACTATTTTTTCTGGCGGAAGGATAACTGTGTGTTTCACCCACGCGTGTTTTACCCGTCTCCTACCCCACATTCCTTCTATGGGGACCATCATACGCTGTGAGCAGTGGTCAGACTTTGTTCTTTACTGTGTGCCATTTTCTTAATCGTTTATCAAGAAATTGTGTTATCCAGAAAGCAGTGTGTGTGAGGAAATCATTTTACTAAAAGAACAACATAAAGCGAATTGTAATAATAAAAAATAGATATCGGCTGTGGAAAAATGTCCTGAACACACTCATTTCTCAACCCCCTCTTAAATGTGTGTTTGTGTTTGACTTAATATTTTGTTACAACATTTTCTTACTGTCGTAACTATTGATATTAATTCTAATACATTTTATCACGCTTATTTAAAACGTTTTTAAATGCATTGAGTACTTTTTGTTATTCAGTTACCTGAACACAAGAATGTGTAATAGGAAAAGAGTAACACACACAAGCAAATTTAAAACGACAGCGGAATATGTGAATGTTAATTGGCGAAAAAAAAAAAACTTACAAAAGGAGGGAAAAAGGAAACGTAGAAATCTTATTTTTTTACAGAAGGTCGTTCGCACTTTATGGAAACGATTTTGCAACTTATTTTCTAGTTCACATTTCGAGATAAAACTTTGGAAAGTTCAGAATAATCGTCTGCTAAACTTTTCTTTTCATTAAAATGTAAAATAAAAGATTTATTTCCAAAATGGCTCCTATAATAGATTGATGGTTCAAAGGTTACGAAACTGCGCTTTCCGAGAAGAAATATTGGTATCAGCAAATTATAAAGCTGTGCAAAATTATCGGTTATTGCATTTAAAAAAAAAAGTTATTTATGATACATTAAATTTGAAAGAGAAAAAAATCGTCTATCAGAAAGTAAAAATGAAAACACGGCTCTGAAACCTCATCCTAAGACTGTTCAAACGCATGCAACTATTAAGAAAGTGAAACCTCTGATCCTAAAAGAAAATCCGCTTACTCAAATATTCATTTGCATCGAAACTAGGAATGTCTTTCGGAACTGTAATTAAAATCATTCATAAAGATTTAGTTAGAAAAGGTATTTTAACATATACTTCCTCTGCTTTTGCCAAAACATATTGCTGAAAGAAAAATAAATTGTAGAAAATTATATTAGACCACTTAACTGCTGAAAAATGTAAATTTAGGGTAACACTGGATGAGGCATGAGTATATTTAAGTGACTGCAACAAAATAAGATCACAGTTTTCTACTGCTCAACTGACGGTAATGGCCGTACAAAATGGCTTCTTGAGTGTACAGAAAAGTTCCCAAAGGGATTCATGATAGTTGCAAATTTTGTTACAACGGCAAATTAAAAATCAAAAAAGTCTCAAGTAAAGCCAAAATTAATTCATTCTACTATCAGCAGAATATCTTAAAACTAATTTTTGAAGAAGAAATTCTCGCCTTATATGGAAGTAACATTGATAAATTTGAGCTTCCTATGAACAAAGCTTCTAGTCACATGTCTAAGTCAACTGCCGCTTATTTAGCAAAGAAGGAATGAGAAACACAGAAATAAAATGTATCTCATTTGAAAAAAATTGCCTGTAAAATCACCATAATCTTCTATAAATGACTTTTGGTTTATTATTTTTATCTCTAAGTTGATAAAAGAAACCATTTTAATTCAATTAAAATGGTTACAAATAAGGAAATGATTGATGCATAATTAATTATTTTATTATTTCATTATTTACTTACTGTAAAAATCTTTAAAATATGTTTTGCCTTTGACAAGTATAAATAAACATTGCATTTTTCACAACATGTTTTCCAATTGCTTTCGTAGTTTTCAAATCTTCACTTTCGAGGCCTTGAAATGTCATCAACATATCGAAAATGGCTATAAATGTCAAGCCTTTTATCCTGAAATGGCCAGGATAAAAGCCGTGACATGTATAGCAGGTGGATTATAATGCTTCGATCTTTTTTTTTTTTGCGAGTGGAATTACAACACTGTTGTTTTCATTATCAGTTAAAATACTTTTGTTGGTAGGTGGAGAGGTTTCTGACGCTTCAACTATCTCTAACTTAAATTGAGATTCACTTTGATTTTTAGAAGAATTTTATTTGATATTGCATCTTGTTTGCACACAGAAACTAAGAATTTGCAACAGCTAAAACAATGAAATGAATGGCCTCAAGAGACTTTTATGATAAAAAAAGATCAAAAATTGTCTTTCCATTTCAAATATTTCCATAATTTTCTTCATTGCTCTCTTCTGAACTTGATTCTCTTTCCAGTGTACGTGATTCATAAGTTTTGTTCGCAGCATTGCCATCATTTGAGCTGATCACTATAAGTTCTGATCTGATTTACTCATTAGTTGCAAAATTTCTTCTTGTGTGAGAATTCTTTTCCTTTGAGACGCTTGAAAAAGTTTTTGGTTAAAGGTTAGCTTAGTATTCCATGAAAAGTAGTAAAATGTATGAGAAAATTTTATTACTTAAAAAAATAAATTGTATTTAAACCATACCATACAAACTCCCACCAAAAAACCCAGATTTTTTTTGTGGGGTGGGGAAGAGAGATATGGATGCAGATATCTTTGTAAAGGATGAAAAGGCAATACCCCTCTTTAAATGTGTGAGAGAGAAAATTAATTGTAAAAAAGACCCAGGGAAAGAAAAAAAAAGGACTCGTCTATGGTAACCCCCAAGAAAATATGGTTTTAAATACGTAATAATATATTTCGCTTTTATTTAGGCTTCTATCAACATTATTGAAACAGAAAAGAAAACTCACATGGTCTGAACTTACCTTTATAGATGCAGTGATTCAAGTAATGCCCAACCCGCACGATCGTGCAGATAATGAAATCTCAAGTCCTACAAGCAATATTAATAGAGTATAGTTAATAAGTTTTCTATGTTACAATTATTTAAGCATTAATACAAAAACTTGTATTCAAGCAATGAAAATTATATCGATAATTACCTTTTTTACGACAGATAAAAAGAAGACGTGTTTTCGTTGTATTTGAAAACAAAGCTAGATTGGCCAGATGCAAGTAAAACAAGGATTACAACCGCGGTTTGTTGGTAAAAAGAAATACTTTACACTTTCTGAAAACACGCTCAATCGTTGGATTCGGAATTTTCTTACATACGACTATTCCAGAAGCAAAAACGTATAGAATATCTGACCCACACGATCGTGCATATTGGGTCTTAAAGGGTAATAGTGCAAACGACCTTCAGTATATGCTCATCTTTTCTTTATTTTTAAAGCAATCATTTTTATACTCGACGCATAACCCCTCCCCCCCGCCCTTAAATTTAGATCTATTTATTGTGTTAAAAGTGCATGTTATACACCAGAATATACAACAGTAATATTTTATCTGTTGTGAAGAGTATATGGATGTTGAATTTCTGATGACGAATTTTTCCCCTTTAACCTCTTCAGGGGCGAATTAATATGGCGAGAAAAAAATGACCCCATTTTTTTTCATTTACGAATTTTATTCATTTTATATTAATAGGAATTCAAAAAAGAAAAAAAAAACGGGGAAAACAATACAATTTTTAAAAAGAAAATAACGTCGGCGTTTGTGGCCGCTGATCGTTAATGGTAATTTAAAAGTGAAAAGGTTTTATGCACACACACACATACATGTTCTTCACGTTTTCCCCAAATGTAACGAGATATTCTTAGACAATTGTTACCGTGGCTTCTTGGAGGATTTTTTAGTTCCTTTTTATAGGGTAATGAATTTTGCCGTTTCAGGATCAACTTCAGTCCAGCTTTTGAATTTTTTAGGTGGGTTGTTCACATGTAGAATTTTTCAGACGAAGATATTGAACACTTTGATAAGAATCCGACTATTCTTTCACAATCCAAGTCACTTTCACTTTCTGTATCAGATAATGTTTCCAAATTTTCAATGTCTCAATTGTCGTTATTTTTCCTTTCTGTAATAATTTGAATCTTAGTTAAATTTTCCCTTTTCCATTTTCTTTGCAACCTAAGCACATACAATCATAATTTACAGATTTCGATATGCGCTTACACGAAATATTAAATTATTTTTACAATTACATTTAACTAAAATCACCATTTCGAACGGTAATTGTACATATTTGTGTCCGTTTGATAATCTATATCCGGAGTAGGCATTAAGTCGATCGCGATCGACCGGTAGACCGACAAGACATTTTGGGGTGGCCGCCTTCACATAAAACGTTAGACGTGCATACTAAAAGAAACAGAGGTGGTTATCAAGATAATGGGGAAACACCCGTGAATAAAAGAGACACAGTGAATAAAACTGCAACCAAAATTTGAGAGATGTTTTCAAGAATTTACTAGACTAGAATCAAAAGTTGCATTCATGGGTTACCCATTTGGCAATGTTGATGCGAAAAATATAACTAAAAATATGTTACATGTTCTCGAGGAAAACGAAGCTTTTTTTTCTCCTTCAAAAGAACCTAATTTGCAAAGAATAACTTCTGGAATCTAATAGACGAAGTAAAAAAAGTGTCCCAATTTTAAAAAAGCTGCAATTCATTTAACATCGTTCTTTCATTCTACCAATCTGTGTGAGTATACATTTTGAACGAAGAATATAATTAAGACAATGAATCATTCCAGTTTCACAGACGATCACTTAGAATCCAGTGTAAGATTAGCACTTAATAATTATATACCGAGGTATTCAAGATTGGGGGCGGATAATATGAAGTCTTCTATGAGACTATAGCTACGAGAACTAATTTTAAGTGAAAATTATTTATTATTTGATGTATTGTGTGAATTGTTTGAAATGCATCATTTGATATTATTAAATTTATGGGTAAAAAGTTATTATGTTTGCAATTAGCGTTTTACTTAAAACGTAGTTTTAAAAGAATAAGTTTTTCTACTGTAGTTATGTAGGTAAGTACACATATTCTGTACTTATTATTGTTAAAATCTAAATATTGTTGAGCTTTTCTTTTCTTTTTTTTCTTTCTTTTACTCATCACACCTACGTCACAAGGTGGACCGCAACACCTTGAAAAAAAATTAAAAGTAGACCGTGCCATGTAACAGTCTGCCCATCCCTGATCTATATACATTGGTGTAAGAAATTAAGAGAATTTGCTGACTTGATCGATTATCTCTAGAGCTAGTGGACCGATTTTAATGAAATTTGATATGTACATACATTGATTCAATACAAAACAAATAACTAATCAACAGTTGCAATATACACACGCATAATAGTGCGTATCACTCGTTGGAGGTGGAAGGAATGAAACAGCGGTTGCAAAATAAACAAAAGAAATTGATTAAAGAAAGAGGGAATATGGTCTCCTCTTACAGCTATACAGGCCTCAAATACATACTTGAAATAATGTAGTTTATCAGTTCTTGCGGCAATTTGTTCCACTCGTTCAGCAACGCTGTTTTCATTTCCTGGATAGTTCTCGGAGAGTTGTAATGGCCCTCTGGGTTGCGAGTTGTAATGACCCTCCCCAGAGCGTCCCAGACATGCTCGATAGGGTTGAGATCTGGAGACCTGACTGGCCTATCCATAAGGTGAATATCCTCACTCTCTAGAAATTCATTGACCAGAAGAGCTCTATGTGTCCTCGCTTTATCCTCCATTAAAATGAAATCAGGGCCACACTCACCCCTGAAAAGGTGAACATAGGGCTCCAAGACCTCATCCCTATACCTCACACCAGTCACAGACATGGATAGGTGTACGGTTATCCAACAGGATGCCTCCCCAGACCATTAAACTTCCTCGGCCATAATTGTCGATTTCAGGGTAGGTAACGGGTCACTGGCTCTCTCCATATCAAAGTACGGCAGTGCTTCTCAAACTTTCAGTATTTGCTACCCATTATTAACCACAATTTTCATCGCGCCCCCCTTCCATACATACAATGTATTGAATTCAACAATACTATACTTTGGCGCTAAGGCTGCAATACGACTTTAACTTCTTAAGAACCACCGGCGTATATAAACGTCTCAATCAGCCAAAGCGTTCATTTTACCGGACGTATATATACGTCTTTCCGAAGTACGATCTTTTCTGTGCACTGTCATTTATAAAATTATTCCGAAGTCTTTGGAATGCAACAAAAAGGCCTTGGCAGTGTTTGCAAAAGATTTACTTATTTCAGAGGACTTGCTTATTTATTCCTTTTCTCCTCTCCCCTCCAATACATTACATACGCATGCCTGCGTGGAAAACGGTAGCGTTGGGGAGCCAATCACGTATCTTTTAATCAGCAGTAATGGGATTAATAACAAACTGTTCAAATAATCAAGAAGAGTGTTAATTGTTGTATATAATTTTATTTATGAGAGCCCATGGGGGTCAATGGTAATTATTAAACTCATTCTTAACTTAGTATTCTAAAATCAATTGTAAAATATAGTGTGCAGTATTAATATATTTATAAGTGTATTATATCATTGTAAATGTGTATTTATTTCTTATTATGTCAGAATGCATTTTGATTGTTTTCTTTCAATAAATTAATAATTTTTTAAAATAATCTTTTGTTTTCGACTTTTTAATATGCTGGCGCCCCCTTGTAGAGTTGTCACGCCCCCTAGGGGGCGCGCCCCACTGTTTGAGAAACGCTGACGTACGGCGAGAATCAGTGTTTAGGTTGCAATGGGACTCTTCGGTAAACAGAACGGTCGCCCATTGATCCATGCTCCAATCTCTATGATGTGTGCACCATGCTAAGCGGACTTTCCTATTCGTAGGCGTGAGCGGGACGCGAACAACAAGTCTTCTGCCAAATAACCTCTCTCATAAAGTCTTTTTGAAACAGTCACACTTGATACACGGGTTCCTGTGGATGCATACATGTAACGAGAGAGCGGAGAAGCTGTAAACCCCTCTGTTACGCCTCGTTATAATCGACAAATAGCGATGTTCTCTGGCCATCGTAGCTCTTTGAATACCTTGTCCAGGCTTTCTCCCGATGGATCCAGTATCCTGGAAATGTTTCCATAAGTTACATACGATGCTGGACATTAAATTGAACTCTCTACAAATCTGCACTTGGCATTGGCCTGCTTCTAGCCTCCCTGCAAATCGCCTCCTCATTCCATCATCTAAACGCTGGTGGTTACTTATTTTTACTGTTACAATTTGCGAGCGAAATACGTCTTAACATACACGCGCTTAAAAAGCATGTTTTTTGCTGTCTCCGCCTACACACACGTCTACGCTTACGCATTTGATGAACAAGATTTACATTTTTATCTAGAAGTAGTGGTTTTTCATTCAGTTGAGCTCTTTTCATGCAATTCTCGATAAAATAGGTACATTCTCTTAATTTATTTCATCACTGCAAATAAAGGAGAAAAGCGACTAATTCATCACGATATCTCCGAAACTACTAGAGCTATAGACTTGAAAGTTGGTAGATGTGTCCCATTCATCCCCTCCACCCCCCCCCCCACCGCGCCCTCCCACCACCCACCCCCCCGGGGCGGGGCTGCAAGGGGTTAAGTGACCTTATAAATAAACATACCCCTTTTTTGAACTTTTAGACCTACTGATTTGAAACTTGGTAAGACTGTTCCTTTCATAGATCTCCTACAAAATCCGTTTTGCAAAAATCCCGTGGGGATTTCGAGGGATTAAAAGGGCATTATAGATAAATATCCCCATTTTTCAAATCTTACACCTGCAGATTCTAAATTTTGTAAGCATTTTCTTACATAGAGTAGAGATCCGCTACAAAAGGGATTTTCCCCAAAATTCGAAACCCAAAGGGTTTTGCGAGGCCTTCGAGGGTATTATGGCGAAAAATTCCGGTTTTAGAATTGTTAGATCTACATGCTTCAAATTTGGTAGGCATATTACTTTCATAGAAGAGAGACCCGTTACTAAAGGTGTTTTGCAAAAATCGACCTCCAAGGGGGATTGCGAGGGATTAATGGGTGTTATAGATAAATATTTCCGTTCTGGATTAATTAGACGTACTGTCTAGAAATATGGTATTCATGTTCCTTTCATGGGGGGGGGGATTTAACTAAGAATTAGTTCTGTAAAAATCAACTCCAAGGAAGGTTTTGAAGGAAGGATTAAAGGAATATAAATATTCCCGTTTTGGAACTATTAACCTTACATACTTGAAATTTGTTAGGTTTATTATTTTAAAGAAGAGATCCTCTGCAACGAGGTTTTTGCAAAAATCGACACCCAAGGAGAGTTTCGAGGTGTTAAAGGTGTTACAAATAAATATTTCTGTTTCGGAACTATTAGACCAACATACTAGATATTCGGCAGGCATATTCTTTTTATTGTGGATTCGACTAAGAGTCGGTTTTGTGAAAATCGACCCTAGAATGGATTGTAAGGGCTTGAGGGGTGTTATAGATAAAAACTCCTGTTTTTAAACTGTAAAACACACATTTTAAATTTTATAGCAAGGATATTTCTTTAGTAGAATAGAGATCCGTAAAGAATAGATTTTTTGAAATCGACCCCTATGGGGGAAAGGGGAGTTAATGGAGCGTATATATATAATAAAAGTTTCTTCTTTCGAATATGTGACTTTTTTTCGTTGGTGTTGGTGTTGAATTGAAATCCGCAAAGAACGGGTCTTAAGTAAATAGACTCTCAAAGGGTTTATGGGGCTTATTGTGTGTGTGTGTGTGATATAAAAAAATATATCGGCTTTTCATCAATTAGATTTAGACTTGAAGTCCGGCAAGCATATTTATATTATTGCACTCAGATTCATTATAAATGGATTTTGCGGAAATCTACTATGGGGGGGGGGCGATAAAGAGAGCCTAAAGGTAATTTTAGTTTAATTTTATAAAATTTTATTTAGAAGTCCTATCCTTTTTAAATCAAGGGGTGATAGTTAAAAGAATATTTTCCAGTACAATAGAGCATTTAATGCTAGGAGATATATAAATAATTTATATTTATATGTAAGCAGTATATATTTATACACACACACACATCATACCGTACTAATACCCAGCGAAGTGCGTTGGTAACGGCTAGTTTCTTATAAAATAAAAAATCCTCACGGAATTTCTCTGTTGCTTCCTAGAAATTATTAAACCCTAATATATTTAATGTATATGGTATTATTTTTTATCAAATTTTAACGATTTGTTCAAATAATCTAACTATACTGACCGTGAAAAGTTACTTCACACTTTTTTCATATCTCTAACCATCATCCAAAATAACCATTATCACTTCAGCCAAAACAAATATTCGCTATTTTTCTGGAGGTGAAATCTGAAATTTTGTAAACAATAATATACCATTTTGTTTCTTATATAAAATATCTTATCTATCATCCCAAACATCTTTCGCTAACATTTCATATCTTTGCCCTCTTTCGTAAACAAACCATCTTCCCAAAGTACACTGTAGCCTTTTTTATAGATAACCACAATTTCATATTGAATACTATATCGAGCGAAATGATCTGATAGAACGAAATTTTTGATAAACTCTATCAATTGATACACTTTTATTCTGCATTATTTTACTGAAAGACTAAATGAAATAAACTGTTAAGCAGTTTTAAGCAAAGAAGGAGTATTCTTAACTGGAGTTGGGTAAGCAATTTTTTTTTCTTTTTTTTTTCTGTGTCTGTTCACTTCATACTCTGATGTATTATGTAATAGACTAGCCATTACCCGCCCGTTTCGCTGGGTTCTTCATGATGTTGTACGAATATATACTGTTTGTACACATAAATTATTAATATCTAAGTCTTAGAATAAAGCACTCAATTGTGTTGAAAGGCATTCTTATAACTCTCACCCCTTGATTTAAAAATGACAGGAATTCTAAATAATAATTTCTAACATTTGTGACGGATCTATACGCGATCTTCTAATTAATCCTCTTAGGAAATCTTTGGGCTATCCATTCGCTTTATTCACAACCAATCCTTCGGAAAAAGAGAATCGTGCTATGTAAATTAACTTAGTATTAATAGGCGAGGTTTTCTAGCTTGAGCGAGTGAAGGAGCAAAAATATACTCGAGACAGGTGAAATTGCTACTAAAGGTATAATATTAGAATTATAGAGCTTTGATTATTATTAGAAGGAAACATTAAAGTGACGATAGTTCACTAAGATTGAATTAAGATTAGATTAAATCAGATAATAGGTTAGATCGCTTATTAAAAGTAGGATCAAATTTGTTAGTCGCCTAATCGCTCACGTTGTTCCACTTTCATGGTTTTCATTGATACATTCTCTTAATATTTTTAGTTAAAATTCTGTCTGTTCTGAGTGTTGAAATAAATAGATTAATTGAAACATGTAGAGGGTTTCTTACCTCCCTTCCCCCACACACATGTAGGTGCTCGCGAGAGAGGCGCGGGCCTCTTACAAATTGAAGGAGTATCGTTTACGTTCTTGTAACCCTTTCCCTCAAAGTGGATTTCTGCAAAACCTATTTTCAGTGGATTTCTGCAAAACCCATTTTCAGTGGATTTCTACCCAACAAAATAAACATGCTTTCCAAATTTCAAGTCTTATCTAATAGTTCGAAATTGGGAAATTTTTTTATCAAGAAAAATCGCAAGCTCCTTTGTAATTCGATTTCCGTTAGACTCGTTCATAGTTAATTTCAATTAAATAAAAGAAACATTCATAAAAAAATTCATTACTGTACGTCTACTTATTCGAAAACGGGAATTTATCAATAAACACCAGTAACTTCACGCTTCCAATAAAAGTCGATTTCCGTAAAATACGTTTTTAGCGGATTTCTATTGATTAAAATAAACATTATTACGGTAGCCTAGTGGTTAAGGTATCGGATCATGGCAGGCATGTCATGAGTTCGAGACCAGTACCATTAAAGACTCGCCGTGTAGGGGAGGGATAAGCGTTAAATCTGTAGAGAGCTCAAACGGCCTCCCGTTGATGTGGTGTGGTGGTTAGGAGAGGGGGTTACAGCTCAGGTGTCGTCCTCGTCACTTGACCATGGTTCAAAATTAAGAGGTCCGTCACCAAAAGCCCTCGTGTAACTGAACAGTTCGACGTTATTATTTACTCTCTCACCCGAAAGCGTGACTTTTTATTAAGGGGGGGGGGTATCTGGGAGCAGGCCATGCTGAGAATTGGCTCTTCGTAGACCATCCAAAGCATGTTCAATAGATTTGAGATTCGGAGACCTCAAAATCCTTTTCATCATGAAGTTCATCAACACTCTGAGCTGTGTGTGGCCACACATTGTCATAAATAAAAATGTAGTCCGGGCATATAGTCCCCAGAATATCTTCACGCAAGCATCAAGGACCTCACCGACAATATGCCACCCTATACAAGGATTCCTTTGTCATCAAATTTTTCAATTTTTGTCATGTGGGAGGGATGAAAGCGAACTCCACTTTCTCCCCAGATAAAGATTCGACGAGAAACACTTTGTCTCGAGAATTTTGACTTTACACTGAAAACTACACGCCCCCAATCTTGGACAGGATTTTTTGAGTGTGTAACTTTATGCTCGTGTGGAAATTTCACCTTCCCCTCTTGGTATCAGCATTTCTTGCTGTGTGTGCCATTTCTATATTAATATCATTAACATTCCCTTTTTTCGAGATTCCTTCTACCTGTTTTCTCCTTCGGATGTATCTGTTTCCCTTCCGTTTAGCCCGGCGTTGCATGGGCTTTTTTCGAGAGTATGAGTTTATCCCCAAGAAAATTTTCCGTTTCTCTTTAGACGTTATCAGTTATGGGTGTGTGTGATACGCGTTGTGAGGGGTTTCTATGTTCCCCTTTCCAAAACTTTTTCCACTTTTTTTTCTCTGTCAGACAGGCTTCTTTTCCCTCCAGCACTGGCTTTTCAGAGCATAAAACTATTTCTCTCCTCAGGGAAAATATATTTTTTTCAAATTTCTATTCTCGATTCAAAATTTACAAAAATAATCCAGTTTTATTCACAAGAAAACAGATAATGTACGAATTTATTATTAAATTATTAATTTAGTGAAATAAACGTTGTTAAGGTTTTTAATTTATATCTTTTCCACTAACTGTAATATTGCAATATAAAAGATCAAAACAGCTTTCTAGGATCATTCTCAATATTTTGGTACCTTTGGTGAGTTTCTGCGTGATGCAGTTCGTGAGAAGATAGACACACATAGATAGATACGTTTGTTTACTTATGCATTTTAATAGTGTAGATTAGTACGACACGAGTACACACAAAAAAGAAATATTCATTAAAAAAAATTCTATTTTGTAGGAAGGCAAACCACCGATTTGGGGGCTCCGCAATCGGCCAGAGGTGTTTACAGACTGATTAAATTCCCCATCGGTTAGAGAAAATTAATTTTATTTTCTCTTTAGGGATCACTGTAGACGACCCTCCCCAACAATCACAATGCATTGAATGGAACACTATTGTACTTGTTTGACGCTAAAATTACAATACGACCTAAGCTATAAACTGTACAAAATATCGAGATAAAATTTTAAATATTAAGTAATAAATATTTTAAGGTATCCGAATACGTTCGGAACCATGATTTTACAAAAGCATACAAACGAATTTTTTTTAATGTTTGAGGTCCTTAGATTAGAATACAAGTATAAAATTGTTGTAAGAATTTTATTACAATAAAAAATTATTTAGATGCAATATTTTGCCAAAAAATGAACTTAGAATTAAGCATTTTTAAAACATTCTCCTTTCATGAAAAATGTTTCTTTAATAATAATATTTTGCCTATATATAGCTCAGAGACCTCTGTACAGAGCCTGAACTTGGATTTTCGAAACTTATGACTTAGAAGTGGATTTATCCATATTTTAATATATCAGATTAGAGAAATGTGAACAAAAAATACCGATAATTATTTCAATTGATAGTGCCTCTGAAAATAATATGCATTTTTCAAAAATCATAGTTCAGGCTCTCTGGAGAAGTTTGAGCTATACTTAAGCACACAAAATATTATTATAGCAAAATTTTTCACAAAAAAGAACGTTTTGAAAACAGGTAATTCTAATTTCATTTTTTACCAAAAATATTCCATTTAAATAAATTTTTATTGTGATAATATTTTTAAAACAATTTTATACGTGTATTCTAATCTACGGGACACTATAAATATTTAAAAAAATATGCGTTTGAAAGCTTTTGCACACAAAATCACGGTTCCGAACGTATAAGTAACTTACTTAGTTAAGTAAGTTACTTTTTAGTAAAAAGATAAGTATTATGTAACTTTCCATTACTACATTTATGAATATGTTATGTTAGTGTAAATGTGTATATTTTATTTTTCATTATGTGAGAATTTGCATATGTTTTGTTTTCTGCTTCTTTTCAGTAAATAAACAGTTTTTTTAAAAAAAATAATCTTCTACTTTTGATTCTTTGACATTCCCTTTTCCCCCACGTAGGGTTATTACGCCTACCTAGGGGGGGCACCCTACAGATTGAGAAAACTGTGTTAACTCAAAAGACAGAGAGCAATAATTTAATATTTGAATTCCAAGCATCAGGTAAGCTTGTACTTTAAGACTAGAAACGATTTATTTGAATAAATGTAAGCCGTCTCGAAAACATCTGTATTCAACTGCAAACATTGCTGAATACTGACCTCGGAATTTTTTATAATAATTTTACTTTGACGCATTTCGTGAATGATGAATTCACGTTCCATTGTGAAGAAGAAAATATCCATCTCACACTTTTAGCTCCTTATTCAGTATTTCATTTTTTCACGGAATGTTACCTTAGATGCCGTTGCTGTTAATGTGAGTACATTCGTTTTCTATTATTTTGTATTTTTATTAGAACGTTTTTGTTTTACCCTCCATATTTTTTTTTTCTGTTATTAAATTCCCTAAGCAACATCTGAAAAAAAAATACCTATAATAAAAATTAACATGCATTAACCAGTATGTACGTTAAAATGTTTCAAGAAATTCGACAGATAGATTTCAGGAAATATAACAAAATTAACTTTGTTTATTGTTTATATTTTCAAGTTCTTTTTAGTTACTTTGATATTAAAGAGAGGATCAAAATGCATTGAAAATCGTTTAACACGAAACTGAGGTGGACCTAAATATTTTTTCGTGTTAAAGGATACTGCAAGAATTATATATATTTAAACTAAGATTATTAAGCTATATTTCATTTACATCAGTGATTCTCAAACTGTGGAGCGCGCCCCCTTTTGGTGAGTGATATTCCTTCAAGAGGGGGGCAAGCATATCGAAAAATTAAAAATAAAAGAAATATTTAAAAAATTATTCAAAAACAATTATTAATTTACCGAAAGAAAAAACAAACATTCTAACATAGTAAAAATATGCGTTGCTTGTTTATTGCAATCGGTTCCAATTTAAAAATATTACAAAGAAAAAGTAACAAAAAACTAATGATTTTACTTAAAAGTAACCTACTAAAAATATTTATAACTTAAAAGTAAAATACGCACGATGTAATATTTATTTTAATAATTTGTATGGTTTATAATTGAGGTCGCACTGTAGATTTAGCAACAGAGTACATTAATTTTCCTTTCAATACATTATTATTGTATAGGGGGATGCAATGAAAATTCTAATTGAAAAGTGGGTCTCAAATATCGAAAGTTTGCAAAGCACTGATTTACATAGATAAGTATAAATGCATGTATTTGATAAAATCAATGAAACAAAAACATTCTCTAGAACTTAATGAAATTCAATGCAAAGTTTTCAAGGTGTTTGAAAAACAAAACATTTAATAATGAGTTTTCGAAAAATAATCTATAATATTTTTTTGAATTATTTATTTTAGCATTAAATCATCAATAAATCGTTCGATTTCGTCTATTTTTTATTCATTTCACTATTGAAATGTGCGTCTAAATAACTGCGCATACTTTTCATGACGATCTTCATTTTGAATGATGTGGGAACATGATCTGCATTATTCATTTTCGTCGTCGGAATCTGCGTCAATAATATTTTTTGAGCTTTGAACAAACGAAACTCCAAAATGTATTCGTCTGCCATAATTAGGGCTGTACCCACATTATTACCATTTACTGCAACGACAGTCCAATCCGCGGCTGGCATTTTCCGTGTTTTGTTTATTCTCAGAAAGGAAATTTTTTCGTGTTAAATGATTTTGATTTCGTGTTAAGAGAAAAGAAATACATGAAAACACATAATAATTTGTTGGGACGTTGTTAACCGATGTTTCATCTTAAGCGTTTTGGCGTAAAATGTATTTCACTGTACTATTAAAATTTTATGATAATAACAATTTAAAAATATTTCAAATTGTTTTTCTGGGATTCTCTCATCAAACTAATTCTACAAGAAAGTTACACTCTTTTGCAAGAAAATCGAATCACCATGGAGGAAGTGGTTGTTTTTAATGAAATTAAAATGGTTGTACAGTTCATAACAAATAAAAAGATTGTAAAAATATAAAAGACGTAGGGGAGATCCACGGCACACGATTACAGATTGGATGTTCAAATCAGTAGTAGATGGAACCCCCCCCCCCCAGGGGGCGATACATTCTTGTATACGACTCGGTAAGGAGTGGTAAAGGTTCCAAATGTCCTCCTGCGATAGATTCTGCCAGACATTCACCGGTTGTTTCTCCAGGTCTAAGATATTTTGGGGTTACCCGAATCTGAGCCCTTCCATATTATAGACATGTTCGATTGGTGGAAAGTCTGGTGAACTCGCTGGCCAAAGAAAAATATTAATGGGACAAAAGAAGTCCAGAGATATGCGATTGGTATGGGTCCTGACGATATCCTGTTGGAAACTGGGCCCCTGATGACGTGCCATGTAGGGTAATACAACCGGCCACAGGATGGTCTCAACACATAGTTGAGTTGTTAAAGATGTACGCAGGATAACCTGCGGTCGTAAGAGATAACACCCTCAGACCAGGGTTTATGGCTGTATGCCTTTGAAAAGCAACGGCTAATTGAGATATCGCTGGCCTATTCATCGTTAAACACTATGTGTTGCCCGTACGATGGCTGCGACATCCCTCCAGACGATTCCGCCGATGTTGTGGGGCCAAAGGCAGACATCTTAAGGTATCCGACTACGTTCGGAATCGTGATTTTGCAAAAGCGTGTAAATGGATGATATTTATGATATTTAGTGTCACTTTCATTAAAAAATTTATATAAAATTGTTCTAAGGATATTATTGCAATAAAAAATTATTTAAGTACAATATTTTGACAAAAAATGAACATAAAATGACCCAATTTTCAAAATATTCCCCTTTTGTGAAAAATGCATCTATTATAATGATATTTTGCCTGTATATAGCTCAGACCTCTGTACACAGGCTTAACTAGAATGTTTGAAATATATAACTTAGAAGTCGATTTATCCATGTTTTACGACCACAAAGGGGAGATATTTTTTTAAAAAAAATGTCGATTATTATTTCAAATGGTTGCAACTCCGAAAATAATGTGAATTTTTCAAAAATCATAGTTGAGCCTCTGTACAGAGGTCTGAGCTATATACATGCAAAATATTTTTATATTAGAAGCATTTTTCACAAAGGAGAACATTTTGAAAAAAGGTTATTCTAAGTTAATTTTTTGCCGAAATAGTGTATTTAAATAATTTTTTTTGTCAAAATGTCCTTAAAACAATTTCATACATGTATTCAAATCTAAGTGACACTAAATATCATGAAAATGAACCATTTATGTGCTTTTTTAAGATCACGGTTCCGAACGTAGTCGGATACCTTAAAGTATGAAGAATAGAGATCTAAATTAGGCGTCATGTTCATTGCTAAAAGCCTGCGAGTTACTTAGAAGTGTTTGCAGTATATAATAAAAGCCAACCATAGTTAGATGATGTCCTACACTTAAGTTGGCACTCAACTTTTCATTTCAATGCATCATAAAACGAAAACTTGTGTCACCAACAGATTTTCGTGCGTCATGCCTTTTGTTTAACGGCTCAATAAAGGCTGTCTTTTGCTTAATGGTGGAAACAAGGCTCTAACACAGGGGTCGGCAACCTTTTGGCTGTGGCGTGCCAAACCATTCTACCAATATGATTCAGCGTACCACACAGTAGGACATTTTTGAAGCAATTCGATTCCCGCTATAGTGCAAGCAGAGTTAGAGAATAGTGGTCAGTAATATAGATTTAGAGTTTTGTTATACTGGGTGCCTAGGCTTAAAGTATCCAAAAGTAATTGCTTATTATTACAGAATTACTCTTTAGAATATAATAAACTGTTCATTCATGGATTGGAAAACTCTCAGAGAGTTTTTGGGTCTAGTCCGTCCGACCATTATTTGGCAATCACAGACGATAAACCTTTTACGCTGACTTCATTAGTAAAGATGTGGACGCCACAGAAAAGGTGCAGTGCGTACTTCGGATAACGGAACTTAAATCAGTCGCGTGTACAGCGACTGATTAATAGAACAGAATGGAATGTCGTTACTGGCTTGCGTAATAGACTTACTTATCAGGACTCCTACAAAATAAATCACGCCCAATCAACACTGTATTCTATCCCAGAAACATAAGGATACTTACCAGTTTGAGGTACCAAAGTTTCCGTCTTCTTTTAAAGTTATGCCCCATTTAGTGAATAGATTTTGATGTCGGAGGGTCGACATTCCATTCTGTTCGAACACGTCGCTGTCCATGTGATTTAAATTCCGTTAACCCAAAATACACACTGCACCCTTTGCTTTGGTGTCCACATCTTTACAAATAAAGTCAGTGTATAAAATTTATCATCTGCGATGGCCCAATAATGCACGCATGTGAGTTCAATCGGACTAGACCCAAAAAATCTTAGAGGGTTTTCCAATCAGCTGATTAACAGTTTATTACATTCTGATGGGTAGTTCCGTAATAATAAGCCATAATGTTTGGATACTTTATGCCCGGATACCCTGTATATTAATTTTGCATCATTTAAATATAATTTGTAACACAAAAGTAAACAGCATAAAATATAATTATTTCTTCAACAAAAATAAAAAAGAATTAAAATTGTACATATATTATGTATTTTTACACATATTTATTAAAAAATAAAAAATAGAAAACATAAAATAGAAATATTTCCTTCCATTACAGTTAAATAAAAATTTTAATGCGAACATAGTGCTTGCACCGCGTTTCTTCCATGTCGCAAAATCAGGGGTATAATACGTGACTTTCAATTTGACACGATTCTGTGCATTTAATTGTCGAACAATTTCTTTGCGGACTCGCTTTATTTTTCATTTGAGGAAAGACTTTTTACTGAAATATGTAGAACCGAAAGCGGAAAGCAAAGTACATGCAGTTTTCTCTCTGCAAACAAATAAATCCATCCAGGAATGACATTCAATAATTACAAAATTACTGTGCATTTATCTTTAAAGCAGTGCTTCTCAAACTTTCAATACTGGCGACCCAATTTTCAATCATAAACTTTATCGCGCCCCCCTTCTATAATAATAATAATATATTGAATGCAATAATAATGTACTTAGACGCTAAAGCTATAATATGATCTTAGTTATAAACCCTACAAATTAATAAGATAAGTATTAAATTTTTTATATATGTTACTCTTAAGTAATACATATTTTAAGTAAATTACTTTTAAGTAATAGGGTTAATTATGTCATTTTTCTTCCTCTAATTATTAAACTAAAACAGATTGAGAAATGATATTTAATTAAAGATTTATTTCCTTCATTGTCCATTTCTAAAAGTACAAATGTCATTGAAAAATAGTCTAATCTATGTTGCTCTTTGTCATATCCATTACATATGGCATTCTCGCGAATCTGGGAAACCCCTAACGAACGCCCAAATTTACAAAAATAAAAATGTTTGGCCCCTTCGTACCATTCCAGTCAGTTTAAATGGAATTGATTAGCTACCGAATCCTTCTTGAAGGGCATTTTATAATTCAGGGCTTTAAATTTTGGGGAAAATTCACGGTATTAAAAAACTTACGGCAGTGGATTAAAAAAAAAATCAAAAGATATATTTTTAAACCCGCGGGAGCATTTGACGATAAAAAAACATCAAAAAATTCCCACGGCAAAGGAAATTGAAAATTAAGTTACGAAGGGGTTTGGGGGATCCATTTAAAAAATACTTTGGAAGGGCTCTCAACTACCGAAAAAGAGATTTTCCCTTAGATTTCAATCCAGTGACAAAAATTAAAAGGGAAAAATTTTGTAATAAAAAAATTTCTTTGAATTCTGGATAGAGGCGGATGCTGAATTTTCTACACTGAAAAAAAGATTTCGTATACTATTTACCTTTTAACATCATCCCCATTGTGAACCCGAAATTTCGGGGAAAAACACTTTGAAACAAAAATATAGATCTGAGCAAAAATATAAAAAAAATAACTCAGGTGACAATTTCAAATTTTTTAGCCTTCCTTTGAAACCCCCTTTGCTCTGCAAGAAAACCCATGGAAGTCACTAATAATTTTAAACTTTTTCCCTTACTGGGGGAAGTACCCACTTTTAACAAGGTTTTTTTTTAAAAAAAATAATACATTTTTTGATATGATAGTTTAATTGTAAGGAGAGTAAAACCAAGTGCATGAAAAATGTATAAAAAAATGTAAAATGATTTTTTGGGAAATGAAACTAAAATTAAAAATTTGGTTTTAACAAAACTGTAATCTTAAGCCTCCGGAATTGCTTTTAAAGAATAAATTTTTAAGTAATAAAAAAAAATATAAAATTCCAATGAATAAAAAATTTTTATTTTTTTTTTTTAAAAACAAAAAATTTAAAAAATGTTTTACCCCGGGATCGGGTTTTAACGGGATAAAAAACGTTAAAAAAGGGGGGTTGATCACCTAAAATTTTTTTTTAAAATTTTTTTTTAATTTTTACACGAAAAAAATGACATTTGGGAAAAATTTCAACAGAAAATTTATTTTACCTATTTCAAGGTTTTTTAAATTTTTTACTTTCATAATTTGGAAAAAAAATCCAAAAAAACTGAACAAAATTGGAAATGTGCGTGATTTTAAAAAAAGAAAAAAATCCAGTATTTTCCCCAACATTTGGGGAAAATTATTTGCAAAAAAAAACTTCTCATTTTGTTCAAGTTATTGTATTTTTAAAAAGTTCTTTGGGATGATCGACAAATATCCTGTTGAACTTTTTTTTGGGTTTTTTTGACGGGCGAAGGCATTTTGAGGCCCCTTTAAGGGTTCATGTTTTTTTTTACCCTAGGGGTTTTTTGTGGGTTTGAAAATTTTTTTTTCATTTTGTTTTTTGCTTTTCAAAAATTTCTTTAGCTAACATGATTAATATGCATTATTTTAGCAAATTGCCCCTTTGTTTGATCCTTCAATTTCCTTTCAAAGTCCCCAAATACCCAATCCTTTTTTATATTCTGCTCATTTACATTTGTAAACCATAATCCCGTCGTACAACATCCCAAATTTAAAAACCCCCAAGTTATTCTTTTAAAATGCAGCACGTTTTAAAAAAAATATTTTTTTAACAAAGTGTTTTGGGGGTACTCGGTCAAAAAAAAAGTATCTTAAGATTCCCAAAAAAAAGTTTGCCAATTCCCCAAAAAAAAAGGGGTATTATCAATTCCCTTTTAGCCCCATTAAGACTGTCATATTAGAGGATTTTCTGTCAAGGATTGGGGAACAAATAAACAATTTTCCCCAAATTTAAAGATTTATGTATTATATTTTAAAAATTTCAAAAAATAAATTTTCAATTAATCCTTCCAAAAAAGCTCTTAAAAAAATATCCGTGTATCATCCTCTTTTACATTAAAAGGAACCCGAATTTATATAATTTATAAAAAAAAAGGGGCGAAGTAAAATACCGTAAACCAAATTAAAAAAAAAGTAATATTTTTGATTAAAAGAAATAATAAAAAAAATTTTTTGTAAAGGTTTTCAGCAAGGCAAAAAAAAAATTTTTTTTTTTTCGAGGGTTAAAGATCAAAGATAGTTTTAGGGTTCAAAAAGAATTTTTTTTTTTTGATGACCTTTTTTTACCAGATGATGGGAATAAAAACATATCAATGTAAATCTGTATTTTTTTTATCCCGAAAGTATTTTTTGCTTCATTAAAGTAAAATTTTTTTAACCTTTTATTTTTGATAAAACCCCCCCCCAGTTTGGGGAAACCGCTTTTTAAATTTCCTTTTAGATTTTTTCCTTGAAAATGTCCTAAAAGAAATGTTTGCAAAATAAAAAACCCTTAAAAAAATTTTTCAACTTTCCCCCTCAAAATTGACAAATGTGTCGAGTAAATGCAGAGGCCCCTGTGGGTTTTCTTCGTGCCACCCTGGGGAACACCCCCACAAAGGGTTCCGGCCTTTCTTAAAATTTTTTTAGTTTTAAACATCACCAAAACACCAGCTAGCATGGACTTTTATCCCGGGAAAGGGGGGATGACTAAGGAAATTCATTTCGAGCTTGGGGTAAAGGGTACCCTTAAGGGGGTTCAACCCACAATGTAATTCCCGGGGGTTGGGTTAGTCAATTGGAAAAAAATAGCCTTCGAAATTATGCTTTATTTTTTTACCCAAATTTAAACTTTTAATTTTTCCATGGGGTTTCCCCGCCTGGTTGGTAGATCGCTCCTTTTTCAATGAGCAGGATAGGGGTTCGATTCACGAGAATTTTTTTCAATTCATTTAATTATTTTTTTTAAATTAAATAAATTTGTTTATGAAATTTTATAAAATATTAATTGATATTTTATGTAATTATTTTGTATTTTATAAAGTAAAATTTACTTTAATTATATAAACATTTATAGTAAATTTTATTAATATATTTTTGTATTAATAAATAATATTTATAATATTAGTGATATTTTACATCAAAATTAGTTACAAATAATTTTATAATATGAAATACAATAAATATACTATAAATAAAATATTTTATATATCGTAAAATAATTTATAAAATTTATTTTTTTATTAAATTAATTATTTTAAAATTAATATAATAAAAAAATATGTTTTATATGTTATTAATTTAATTATTTTATAATTTTATAAAATGTTTAATGTCTTTTTTAAAAAAACTTATTTAATTTTAATAAGTTTATTTAAATAATTTCAATAATAAATTAGTAATATATCAATAATAAATAATAATTTTAATAATAAATTAATAATTTTAATAACAAAAATTAATAATGACTATAAAAATAAATTAATAATAACTTTAATAATAAATTAATAATAAGTAAATAATAACTTTAATAATAAATTAATTATAATTTTAATAATAAATTAGTAGTAATTCTTATTAATAATAATTTTTATTAATAATGAATTAATAATAATTCAATAATAAATTAAAAAAGTATTTCTTATTAATAATAATTCTTATTAATAATAACTTTAATAATAAATTAATAATAGTTCTTATTAATAATAATTCTTATTAATATTAATTCTTATTGATAAAAAAATCTTGTGAATATTAATTCTTATTGATAATAATTCTTAATAATTATAATTCTTAATAATAATATTACTTAATTAATTAATTTTAATTTTTAGTAATTAATTAATTTTACTTAACTTTTAATTAACTAATTTTAATTTTTAATACTTAGTTATTTAATTTTAATTCTTAATAATTAATTATTTAATTTTAATAAATAATAATATTTTAAATAAAAAATTTTCGTAATAAATAATTTAGATAGTAAATTTATTTATTTTTTTTACTTTGTAAAATACAAAATAATTACATAAAATATCATTTAATATTTAATAAACCTTTCATAAATAAATTTATTTAATTTTAAAAAATAATTAAATGGATTGAAAAAAAAAGTTTTTGTTGAATCAACCCCTAACCCGCGCAAAAGGGCGGGCGATCACAAACCAGGCTACGAACTCGTTGGGGGAAAAAAAAAATTTTTGTAAAATCAAAACAAAATTTCAAGGCTATTTTCTCAAATTGATCCATTCGGGGAATTGCTTTGGGGGTTTAACACCCCAAAATACTACTATTACCCCCTCATTAAATTTCCCTTTAAACGTCCCCCCTGGTGAGTATATTATATATATTGCATTAATTGTTGCCTTATTTTAAAATTTTTCTCCGACTTTGCAATAATATTCATGTTTTTCTTTTAAAAAATTTTTTTAAACTTTCTTAAAAATTTTTTTATTGTTTTTCCCCTTTTTTCATTTGATTTATTTTCGTGAGGTTTTGTATCATTTGTGCATGTTATGATTCTTTATTCAATACACAGTAAAATTTTTACTCTTTCTCCATTAGACATTCCATAAATATCATTTGTACTTATGATTTTATTATTTAAATCAATATTGGTTAATACATCACTTAATACGTAATATCAGTAATAATTACATAAGTTTGAATTAATTTTACACAGTGAAATTGATTTATATGATAAAAATTTTTTTAAAACATAAGTTACATAGGGTTATAAAAAAAAAGCAAAATATTTTTTTTGATATTTATTTATGCTTTTTATCAGTATGGATGAGTATTGAATGAATAGCCACAATGCAACGCTCATTCAGTGAATTTAGCACTCTATTAATTTCTAAATCACAAGTTGGAAAATTAAAAGACTATTTCGATGTCAAGTGCAATGACTTTTCTTATTTCGATTGAACGGGTTTTTTTTTTTTAAAAACGGGACTGATAATTAATTATTGCAATTCTGGTCCTAAGTTTAGAATCTTAACCGTTCCATTCAAGACTTAAGAATTTTTTTTTGCAGTCTTAGAGACAGAGAGAAATAGAAAGAGACTGAATATATAACCTGCCTTATATTTTTAAATATCAGCTTGAATGTTTGTATAATCTTTGGGACTTATTATTCAAATTCACACCATTGATGGTATCGTTTTTTTTACGGAGTTCCGATACAACATATTTTTTCGAAAATATTCTTGATATTGTGATAATAGTGG
>BMAV01008089.1:0-20107 GCA_019973955.1 Trichonephila inaurata madagascariensis | reverse complement strand
TGAACTAATAATATTATTTCAATATTTTTAAAATTTTTTCAATACCTTTTCTTATTACTTTAATTAATCGGTTTCCCCACACGGCAATCCCCCCATTCAATTTTTCTCCCCAAAAACGGGGCAGCCAACCCAGAGCCAGATCACTTTCCCCATAGACCAATCAGGACCAGCCCCAGCCACTAAAGGTTGAATCTTCCGACCAGAACTTTTCTCCCAGCCCCCTGTAACCACACCCCCCACCACGTCTCAACAACCAATCAGGATGTTCCCTCCCCATAAAAGGAAGCTACTATCTCAGGCAACATTCCATCTATGATATTACATAAAAATTCAAGCCGAAATTCCGGACCACCATGGGGGAAATCACGAATTTCTAACGAAAAAAAGCCAATACTACGTCACTGACCCCCGCAAATCGACCCAAAAGTGGTTATTAAAACCTCCTGCCTCTACTGCCCCCGAAGATATTAAAAGACCTCATTGGTCAAGGAATAAAAATTGAAAAAATCCCCCAAATTTGGGCCCCAATTTAAAACAAAGCCCACCCCCCATATTCATGATAGAATCACCCGGGATGAAAATGTCGAAGACATTTACAAAATCGGAACTGTCTCTACATGCAAATAAAATAGACCCCTTCAGGAAAAGCCCCCGACCAACGCAGTGTTACACCAATTTCTTCCATCATGCCAGCCAAAATTGCAGTATGAAAACTCTTCCCTTTAAAATCGGCGAAGAACACAGAACTGGCTTGTCCCAAAAAGGGAAAAAATAAAAAACCCGACCTGCTTTAAATTGCAATGCTAAAGGCCATATGGCCTCCCCCACGGAATCCCCCTCTTTCCCAACCCCAAAAAGGGAAAAGGGGACAAACTAAAAAAGAAACAAAAAACCCAAATCAGCCAGCCCAACGCGCAAAATCATTCCCGGCGGGGCTTCGCCAAGCGATTAATAACAAAAATCCCCACAGAGGGCAGCCGTGGAATTGATTCCTCGACGTCCAATACTGATAGAAATACCAAAACAAAACCCTAAACAAAAACATTAAATGACACAAATAGCCAGGATTGACTTCACCTTCCTTCAAGCACTTTTGAAATGAAAAATTTTTTCGATTTTTTTTCCAAATCTTATCTCGGGGGAGAAAAAAATCCGCAATACCGCCCCAACAGACAAACTTCATTGTCTGCAAAGGGTATATGTCCCTCAATCTCCTCTCTAGATATCAATAATGGTAATTCTTTTTTCGGCCTTACCATATTCTCCCGGAACGCAGACGGAGTGAGATCGCGTATTGTTGAATACGTGATTTCATTGATAAGCACCCCCCTGATCTAATGTTAATACAAAAAACATCTGAGACCAGAATATTTTTTCAAATTCCCAATATCTTTTTTTCAGGGACGACGGCCCAAACTCGTCCGTGGCTGGGGCGGTACTGCGACCCTTTATCAAAAGATCCATTCCCCACTTCCATGTTCCCCCCACCCCTCCTTACAGGTGTTGAGAACACTCGTTCACTCCCCCCTCAGACCCGGGAACCCCCTTTTTGGTTGCCTCAATTATATCCCAAACCCCATTTACAGAAACCTGGGTGCCGACATCGACGCTCTATTCAAAATTTTTTAAAGCGGCTTTCATAGCCGGAGATTACAATCTAAACACACCTCGGGGGCTGTACGAACAGTGCCCCTAGGGTAATTATTTCTTTAAGATATATCCCCAATAATAAAAAGATTTAATCTCTCCTCCTACCCCTATAGATACGGAACAGACTCTGCTTCCACTTTGGACTATCCCCTTACCAAAAACAATCTGGCCATGTACTGCAGATTCCTTTCCCGGAACTCAGCTCTGACCACAATCCTTAAGATTCCATTTCCCAGAATTTCAAATTTCGAAATCCCCCCCCCCAATTAAATACCACTTGGGATTTTCACAAAAATTTCCTTCTCCCCCGATAATTTCGAACTCCCCCCCCAAATTCTACCCAGGAGATTGTCCCAAGTCAGCAATCTCACAAATGAGATCAAATGCCACGCGTCTCTAAACCTTTCTATCACACGGAGCAGCCATATGTTCAGGGTGAGCTCAAAAACTTATAAAAGAACGTAATAAAGTGGGAAAAACCCGGAAACTCTCCAAACACCCGCGACACAACAGAATTAAACCGATTACAAAACAAAATAAAAAAAAAATCTCCACTACAGCAACAAGCATGGGGGAAACCTTTCCACTCTGAATGCCGGGACGTTCCTTTGGGGTTGCAAGGCTTTCGGAAAAAAATCCCCCCCCGATCTCCCCCCTTTAACGGCCCTACTGGTATTGCTCTCAGCGACACAAACAAAACAGAAATAAGAATTCGCTCGAGACAATTTCAACTTAATGACATTCCAACCCCCACAAAGCGAAATCATCACCAATGTTGTCGAGCACTTTTTTTCTAACTCAAATAACATGATATTCTCCCCCCTCTCCCCCTCAAATCTTGCAATTCATTAAAAGATTAAAAAAAAAATGCCCCCCAGAGATGGGGGCACAAATAAAATGATTAAAAATTTCCTCGGCTCCCATTTTTTTAAAAACACTAACATCATCAATAACAAACTCTGATATTTTCTAAATCATGGAAGACGGGGGTCGTCGTGCCGATCCTCAAACCGGGTAAAAATTGCCCTCGCTGAAACTTACGAAACCCAAAAAGTTTGCTCCCCGTTCTAAATAAACTGGCGAAAAAATCATCTTAGCCAGACTCAAGTCATCTGACAGAAAATATCCTGATCCCGGGCAGCACGGGTTTTCCCTCCTCTCTCCACATTTATCAACTCCTCAATTTTGAGTTTAATAGGAAAAGGGAAAAACAAAAATGAAAGTGGGTGCGGTTTTTTGATATCAAAAAACATTTGATCAGTATGGGAAAGGGCCTACTCTTTAAATAAATTTCCTATAACATTCCGCCCCTCTTATCTTCCTTATTAATTCCCATTTCTGTGATCCTTCTCTGTTAGAATTAATCCCCCGTACTCTCAAATTAAAAAGTTGGTGGGGGTGGGCCCCAAGGGGGCAATTTTCGCTCCCAAACCCTCTTTAAACTCTATGTAAACGATATTATCAAAAAGTATAATACCATCATTTGCCTGTATGCAGACGACACAACTATACTCAGCAGACACAGAAACCTCCAACACACTTTTGACAACATAAACGAACACTTGGCCCCCCGGAATATTTCTCCGTGTGGAAGATTCTTTAACAGTTCAAAAAAACGGAAGCGGTTTTTTTTTCAAACCCCCCCAAATTACTTTGCAAAAACAAAAAATTCCCCGGTCTTAACACACCAAAACCTTTGGGGTTTTACATTGATAAAAAATTACTTTCCCACAACACATTACTTTTAGGAAAAAATTTAAAAATACTCGCGAAAGCTTTCTCCTAATTTGCGAAAGTCTAAATTAAATAGACATAATAAACGCTTATCACACTCTGATCTTAAAACCATTGCTTACCTCGCCTCCCCTTTGGACCGCAAAAAAAATAATATTAACACTGAAACCTCCCAAAATCATTATCAGGCAAATTTCAAGCCCTTTTGGGACATGAAAAAAAGATCTTAGATTCGCCTGTAATATCCCCACCATTAGACAGACTATTCGAAAATTAGCAATCAACTTTTTCAACAATATAGACGAATCTAACAATTCATCTATAACCGATATCCCTCATATTTTTCCCATTTTTTCTGTGAGAAGACCAAGAGATACCCTGGTCAACCCAGATTTTAAATTTAAATTTTTTTCTATTATTTATCCTTTTCAATTTTTTTTTTTCGTCAAGCACAGCACTTCGACATCGTCGAAATGCTGGAGAAACCCTGATTGGCTACCCACATTCTCAAATCTACTTATACCCCCTCTACCGAACTCTTGTAACGGCCAATCAGATCATCCCCTTTCAACTCTCTGACTTCGACTCACGTTTCCTACCAACTTTTCCCGCGCTTAAGATCTACAGTTTTTGCTGCAATCGGATTGGCTAGGCTAACTCCGCCCACTTTTTTAAGTCAATTTCAATGTTTTTCTTCGATTTTAAAGCTCTTTTAAATTTTAATTTGTATTCCCACATCCAAGATAATTAGATTTTTATATTCTATGACTATCAATTTATTATTCTAATAATTTTTATAACAATGGGCAAATGGTAAAACTCTCTTAAAGCATATCAAAATTACCTGATAGGAGGTTAGAGACCGACAGGTCTAGGTACTCCAAACAGCTTTTCCCAACGATCTACATCTATGATATGGGATGGAGGCTCGCTTCGCGAGCCATGTTCCCAGTGACATCCAGCGACGGCATGGCATTAACTCCTATGATCCATTTCACCACTTCAAACGAAGCCGGTCTCTGGAATGTCAAAAATATAAGAAAGATCAGTTCAACTATGGTCTAATATGTAAATTAATATTTTTTTTAAAAAAACTGGTATTTAAAAATAGAAAAATTGATTTGGAAATTAAATGATTTTCTCATTTAGTGTGTAAAGGAGTGTAGTTAATTTCATTTCCTTTATACGTGTCAAACTCATATGACATTACTGGCCTCCATGATATATTTTAAGCTTGGTGCCGCATGTTTTCAATTTTCAAAAGATCAATAAAATACAATTTTTATAATACGTCAGTGTTTCTCAGGCTGCGAAGCGCGAGCATATAGAAAATGAAAGATTAAGAAAATACACTGGTGTGCAAAACTTAAGCAACAATGTAAAAATTTAGCAGATAGCCATGAAATTGCAGAAAAGGAGGTCCTGAGATCGGTGAGGGAACACGTAAGTCAGTAGGAAACGTCATGCGTATGCAAATATCAGAAACAAAACGCGTCAGAAGCGATGCGTGAGCGTACGCAAAACGCGTGATGTTTCCAGCGCTGCTCAACAGTAGGTAAATGAAATGCTGACGGAGACGCACCACCATATTCTGCAAGTGCCAGTGAGTCAGTTCGTAAATATGGCTGCTAGAAGAAATCACCTGACGACTTCACACGTGGAAGAATGATCGGAAAGTTGAGGAGGGGCGTACTCGTCACCAGTGTAGCTGCAGAGTTCGAATCAACAAAAGTGTGTCGTTTCGCGCGCTTGGAAAGCGTTTCCAAAACCACAAGGCATTGTTAGAAAGGTTGGTGTGGCCGCCCGAGGACGACAACCGCAGGGGATGACCGATATATCATCTTGCAGGCGAAAGATCGACAGAAGTCAGCAAGCGCCATTGTTCAGAAACTGCGGGCTGCAACAGGTCGACAATAAGTGTAGTGGCTTACCGTGGCCAGACGCCTTCACAAAGGGGGGCCTGTTCAACCGCCGTCCTGAACGCTGCCTCCTCGTTGAAAGATGGCCACCGAAGCCACCGTTTACAGGGCCAGAGAGCACAAAAACTGGACAACTGATCAATGGAGTCGTAAGTCCTTTTTACGGGATGAGAGTCGGTTCAGTACCAGAAGCGATTCTCAACGCGTTTTGATTGAGAGAGATCGGGACCCGGTTTTATCCCGGTAACACATCAAGGAAGAAAGTTAAATATAATAAAAGTTTTGTTTAAATACTTCTCAATAACTTCAAAGATTTGCACAGTATCAACACAATTGTAGCACTAAAAATCTCAGAAATATTGAGGCTTCAACACAAGTTTTTTTCAAAAATTGAAAAAATTTATTAGAGATGATTTGTTTGGCAGAACAGACCGCCCTCAACTCCTATGATCCATTTCTCCAGCCTCATAAGAAGCCGGTTTCTGGAATGACAAATTGTTAAAGAAGATTTGTTCAACTATGGTCTTATATATAAATTAATATTTTGTTTAAAAACACTGGTATTTAAAAATAGAAAAAAAAAATTCGATTTGAACAAATGATTTTTTCTGTTTATAGTGGGTAAAGCGATGTAGTTAATTTCTACTTTATACATGTCAAACTCATATGACATTACTGGCCTCCTGATGTATTTTAAGCTTGGTGCTGCATGTTTTCAATTCTCAAAAGATCAATAAAATACAATTTTTATAATACGTCAGTGTTTCTCAGGCTGCGAAGCACGAGCATATAGAAAATGAAAGATTAAGAAAATAATTAATTTACTCTGTCTAGAATGAATTAAAACAAAATACTTTCAGACGTAATAAAAAATGCACTTTTACTTTGATATAATTTATAGGCAATATTAAGTCATCTCTCTTTGTAAATAAAAACTTCTTCAATACCTATAATTAGCTATCTTTGTGTGTGTGTGGATCCTATAACCAAATAAAAATACTTTTATTTGATTTGCTGTAATCCCATGAGAGATTTTTTATTACGTTTTCTTTTTTAAACCTAACATACTACTCTTTCAGAGAAAAAAGAAATCCCAGACCCAGAATCGAAAAAATTTAGAAACAAAAATTCATCATTGTAATTATTTTTGAAATACTGCACATTATAGCTGTAATCTGTTTTTGCTGATGATCTGTTTGACCTTCTAAGTTATTGGTACAGTTAGTTATGCCCCCTCTCTTACGTGTTTGTTTCTCATTTAGGGAAGTTGTAAGTAAAGTATATTTCTCTATTGCGCTTTTTTCCATGCAAAAGAGTTTTATGATATTCGGAAAACCACGGAGAGCACTTAGAAGGATTACTTGGCCAAGACTTATTTTTATGAGTATTCTCAAACATATAAAGCATAACGAAAAACCTTTTACACAATTTTTTTAGCAGTAACATACATATTATCATAATGAATACACATTTGACCCGGAGGTGGTCGCGTGGGACACACAGATCACGAAATCGTGAATTCTGGCAAAACTGTTTATTTGTTACCAAAGAAAATTTGAAGTCCTTGAAAGTAGAGGCAAGTTTACTTTCCCTTAATTAAATTATTCACTTGAATTAGATTTGTATTGTGTACAATAAAATAATTATTAAAAAAGGATTGGGGTGACTTAATATCCCCGCTTGACCGAATCGAGTGCGCGCCTGCTCCCTTATTAAAACATGTAGTCTTTTCCCTTTAAATATTAAAAATAATACAATTGTTCTTCAACGGAATTTTATATTATTGTTCATTATTTAACATCAATTATAAATGCTAATTCTGTGAGGCTTAAAATTACAATTTGTGCTTAAAACTAATTATAATTTGAGCAATCATTTTTAAAAAATCATTTTACATTTTGGTAAACATTGTCGCGCACTCGGCTTTACTCTCCTTACAATTCAGCTATTATATCAATAATGTTTTATTTTCTTATAGATGAACTCGTGCAAAGAGCGGCACTTCAGCCGGTACACTTTAATGTATCAATGTGTGTGCTGCACACAGATTATTTATAACTAATTAATTAATACTAAATTAAGAACAAGTTTAATAAGTGCCAACGACTTCCATGGCCTTAATTCTTGCAAAGCAAAGTTTTTATAAGAATTGCTGCATTAGAAATTGACTCCTCTCTGAGTTTTTTCTATAGCTAGCCTCATATCTATATATTTTCTTCTAAGCATCCACCGCATTTTGCAATATGCCTGACTTAAAATTAGAGAAAGGAAAAATAAACATAATAATTATCCTATTACTTATTTTTTTACTTAAAAGTAACATATACAAACAATACTTATGTTATTAAATTTGTAGAAGGTTTGGTAATTAAGATCGCGTATTAAGTAGCTTTAGCGTCAAAGTGCATTATTATTGCATTCAGTACATTACAATGCATAAGGGGGCGCGATGCAAATTGTGATTGAAAAGTAAAGCACAGGCTGGAAAGTTTGGAGAAGCACCTCGCATTACGTATTTATTAAATTCAATGTATCGTATATTATACAAACGTAGTCGGTTTATATATCATTTTATTTTACCTTAACTATAAATATTTTATATTTTTTATAAAACAAAACACAAAGATTACTGAAAGAAATTCAATTTAACATTATTTTAGAATTAATGTATTTTTTTCAAAAGAAATTCAAGATTTGATAAAAATATTCTGATGCAATTTTTAAAATTGATCATAGATGTTGATTCGGGTTAATCCTGATCTTCTAAATTGTCGCTATTTTTCATTAAAGAAAATAATTGCCATGCATAAGTTCTCCTGAATATAACCTTTTTTTGCATAATAAATGATTAATTTCAGGGAACCTATCTCAACCGAGAAATACGCATAAAAATGTAGAATTTCTACTACCATTGATTTTTGCTTCAACAAAGAATCACATTGGATTTTTCAATTGATTTGTTCGTAAGCGTTCATGAACAGTTTAGTATCGACAGATAGAGGTGAAGTAAAAGTGTAATATTGTAACTCTCAGTTTTTAAAATCGGAAAATCTTCTGTGTATAATTCCGTTTCTAAGAATTTAATTTAATGACCATATTCAGTAAATTTTAGTTGTTGGGATTTAATCAATGGATATTGATAGTAGGGTTTCTTTCCCAGGAAATCGTATGTTTCCATCCTTTTTTTATTCCCGGGAATTATACTTCATTCCCTGGAAAGGCACGGGGCTCAAATAATCTATGAAGTAGCTATTTTAATCTCGGGTATATATTTTACCATACTGTCGCAATTTACGATCATTCACCCCAAAGTTTCTAGACGGGTGAAGGTTTGTAACCCCAGAAATGGAGCGAGAATGTAAGTAGAGACCACGTACGGTTAATATAGTTTTCCTTAAATCCTAATTTCTATGGGTCAGAGAGTTAGGCGATCACATTCAGTTATTTTATGTTTGTAGTAATTTGTCAAAAGTCCATCTTTAATTAATTTTTGTTTATTGGACGAAACACATAGAAGATATTACACAAAGAACATAACTTAAACTAAAACTACCTCTACAAGTCAAAGTATATATACTCTTCGCTGACTTGCAGCGCCATCTATATTAAAGAATTTAATTTACAACAACGGTTGGGGAGAATTTTTCCAGTTAACCGTGGGAAACTATTTGTCCTGATTAGTTTCTATCAGTATATCGAGCATCACTTCGTTAAATAAAGGTATTTAATTTTTAAAGGAATAGCATTTCTTAGTCCAATAGCACGAACAATCTGATAAAAGTTTCTGAGATCTTAATTTATGTGGATAACGTAAATACTAATTCTTAAAATTATTATTTATTTAATTTGTTTTTTTAAAAAAAAATTCGGATACTTGTCTTTATTATTAACTATTTAATTGGATCAGAAATTTGTAGAAAGGAACCCCAAACTGTTTGAGGAAGAATATTTTTAAGCAATCTCGCAACTTTTCTATGTCTAACAAAACATTCGTGTGAGATTTTTACATTAATAGTTATTTATGTTTATGTAGCAATAATAAAGAAATTCCATAAAAAAGAAATCGGTTATACAAATCTCTTAAACACAATGATTAATATCTTTAATGTATATTTTCTTTACTTTAGCAACAAATAAATTTTCAAGTTTTTTTTATTTATACATATCCGAGGTGTGACGCAAATACGTAAAAAAAAAAATGGGTCGAATAAACCACTCTACTTACAAAATCAATTCTTCGTGACAGTTTAACCTTCAAAGAAGTTCCCTTCAGCATCCACAGACTTCTGCATTCCGTGCTGCCGTTGATGGTAACAGTTCTGGAACAAGGTTTTTGGAAGTCCCTTTATCAGCTTTTCCATTTTTGCCTGAATCTCTTCAACTGAGGTAAAATGGGTTTCCTTTCAGAAAGATTTAACTGTAGAAAATAAAAAATAAAAAGTCTCATGGGGCCAAATCAGGAGAATAAGGAGGATGCCCCAATGTTTTTGCTGATCAGAAACTGCTTGACAGGTAGCATGTGAGTGGATGCATTGTCTTCGTGCATCAGCGATCCATCACTCCCCAATTCTGACCTTTTTACCCTTGAAGTCTTTTTAGTACTTCAATGTAGTAGTGTTGATTAACAGTCTGAGAACTGATGTAAGTGAAACCCACTCATATCACAAATTTTGGCTATGTTTAGGTTTGTAATCGCTGACTTGGGTGCCCAGCAGGTTCTTCAACTTCCGCACTGACCCTTTCATCTGAAAACCGTTTATGCCATTCAAACACAAGTGCACGAGACAAAGTTTCATCTCCATAAGCCTCGGTTAACATTTGAAATGTTTTCATGCTTCACAAGAAACTTGATGTTGATTCGACATTTTCCCGGCAGAATGCAGTTGCACGTGTTTACTCAATGACGTAGTAGTCCCAACTGAAGAGATCGATGAAAGCGAAACTGGTCACATAGATAGAGGAGGGTCGTAGGATGACGTAACCAAAACAGTTGTTGCCAACTCCACTATTTTTCAAGCTACATAGTCTGAGTTTTGTTTGGTCACACCTTGTATATATTTTAAAATTTATCTCTTTTAGTAGCAACATTTTAGAAATAATTGATTCAGCGACTAATTAATTTTCAAACGCATAAGACTCACTAAAGGAAGATTAATTTTAATAATTATTTTTTAAGTGCGTTTTTTCGAGATTTTTAATTTCCAAATTTTTAAATGTAACATTTCTTTTTCCATGACGTTAACAATTTTCTTCTAAAGCTAAAAAATAAATAAATTTCATTAAAAAAATTTCTACTTTTAATTTTGGGAAATATTTTTCCCTACTTATATGATAAAATTGAAAATAAAAAAGTGTGTGGGGAATGGGTAACAGCATTTACAAAATAAAGGTAGTTTATAATAAATAAATACGTCACACTAAGTAAATTCTTTTGTATTAGAATTTGTAATAATTTCTTTCTTCAGAATTCTTATTTATTCCTTCGAAATACTTTCTGCAGATTTCGTTTTGCATTGTCGAGAGACTGTTTATAACCAATAAATGGAGCGACTTGAGGTGTCTATATGTACATTGATAGAAAGCATCACAGTGGGGGCCCCAAATCCGTTGAAATTAATAGATTACACTAAAATAAAATCGCTTAAAAAAGGATTGCTCATAAACAGGTTTTATTGTAACTACTTAGATCAAGGGTGTCAAACACAATGGCTAACTTGGGCCAAACAAACAAGGTTTAACTTTAGGTGGGCCACAAAAAAGTAAGTAGTTTATTTTGAATAATATATTACAATGAACATAAATAAAAGAAAAATTTAAACACTGTGTCCTGACACGTTATATAAATTAGGCAGTTGACCCTTTTAAATTATAGTCATTATTTTCTGATTTCAATGAAACAAGAAATTCAACAAATTTTACTTACACATGAATATTTTTAAATTTTAAACATTTCGTTGTGTGTTTTTATCATTAGCATATTTTATTTGTGAAAAAATATGAACAATTTGTAAAGCATACCTAATGCTGGCCTTCGAACAATTTAATCCAGAAATTGTTAAGAGGTTATTTTTGCTCTTCTTACCGATTTGGTTTTTTTTAACACGCTTTTATGAGTTTGGTGAAATTGTCGAATCGGCCGCCTCTCCGCCAAATTTTGAAAAATTCGCCAATTTGGCGCGTTTTGCGTGTTGTGTTTGGAATAGCAAACCTACCACAACACTGAACGCTGGAGCTCAAAATTTAAGATGACAGAAGGAAAATCATTTAAAAATAACATTTTAAAGTTTTGAAACTGAAAATCACTGCAAAAATTATGCATTTAAAAATGGAAATACCACTTATTTCTTACTTTTAAAAAAATGCTGCTTTTTCCAACATTTATGTTGACGATGGGTTCCTTACTGAAATTATACCAGTCTGCGACTGTATATTTCTGAAAGCACCTTCAAAAACATTTTCATTTTTGAATCACTAACAAAAAGGTCCAGATATCCATATTACTCACTTCAAACCAAGACCCTTTCCTTACACTCCTAAACAGATGATGGTTATCTTTTTTCACTCGACTGATTTCTTTAGTAGCATTCAAAACCATCATTCACTTTTTACCCGTTCTTCCTCTCTATTCCACACTTTTTCCACATTTCGGACATACATACGATGATCCAATCAAGCCTTTTTTCATGCACCATTCTAAAACAGCTTTCTTTCCGAGCACAGGCTAAAGGGCAAAAAAACCTTTCAGAATGTTAATCGTACTTTTTCATGCTTTCATTCAGATTCTGTCTAATAGCATCACTGGATATCGTGGCAATCTGCGAAAATTTATGCGGAGAAAAAGAGTAATATTACCTGTGAAAATGATTCCACAACGAAAGAACGAATCCATAAAAACAGCAGGTCTAACGGAATTACCGGAACAAGCGAAGAAACTACCTCAATTAAAGGCCGTTATAAAAAAGCTACTCATGTGCAGAAATTAAGAATCGTTAATTTTTGAAATAATAAAATCTTTCTGCCCATACGCGAGAAATCACCTTTGGAGAATAAAACTGTTATAATTATAAAAACGAATTACGTATGCGCTAAATTGCTGCGATATGGTGGAAAACTGTAAAAATTGAATAAATGTACTGCGCATGCTCAAAATTTCGCCAAAAGTACTTCTCTGGAAAACAAATTGAGAAGCTTTATCAGATTTGGCGAGACAACACTTGGCGCTACAGGCGGGCGATTCGACAAATCAACCATAGGTTTCACTTGTATGTAACGGAATCTTTGAACTCGATTTTTACCCACTTTAAAAGGTCAGATTATTTAGAAATTCTGCACGCTTGTCAAGGACCGATGACAATACAATAACTTCATAATATTGTTGTATTGTCCTTATCATTATAATTAGGAATACGATCTGTACATTTGGCGAGTAATTCCGTATACCACTTCAAGATTTGGCGACTTATTGCATAAACCATTTTCAGATTTGGTGACTAATTCCATATGTTATGTCCAGATTTGGCGACTAATTCCAGATTTAGCCACTAAAAGATTAAGATGTAACACTAAAACCACGAAAAGGCTTGTGGTTAATACAAAAAAAGTGTTCTTTATGCGAGAAAGGGCAGGGTGAGTGCGTCAGCAATTTCTTACCATAATATAAGTTTAGTTTTTCTGAAAATGTAAATAAAAAAATAAGACTTGTGCATGTTAAAAAAAATTATGTTCTAACTGCTAAATATTTTTATAAAGCAATATACTGTGACGAATTTTGCTTAAATAGAGTAAATAATTTGTATTTGGGTGTTTAATGCATTTATATTACTCTATGCTATATTAATTTCGTGTTAGAATCGTACTATTCACAAGCAATGCGTTATAATGACGATTCAATGAGAACTTGGCGAAATCTCTGCGGTAGAGCCAAGTTGGCATCATTTTTGGTGACCAAGTTGGTGGCCAATTTGGCCAGTTTGGCGACCATATTGGTGAGTTCGGACCCTCTGGATTCTTCTAGAAAGTAGTGGATCTCTCCATTAACGTCACGCTCGATAACAAGAGCGGTTATGTTTCTGGAAGTTTCTGCCGCGCCTATAAATAGGAGCGCCAGCCACAACCGGTGAGTCTTGATTAAACCAGCGAGTAGTGAGGATTGTTATGACTAGCGATTAGCTCGGCTGTGCTTGTGAATAATTTTTACTTACGTGTATTTTTAAACACTGATGATTGTGTTTGATTGCTGTTGAAGGAGTGAAGACCTTCGGGTATTTACCCTGTAAATATTGCCGCTGAATCCTGTATTTAAGGGATTGGATTTTTGATAATAAATTCGCATCTTTCTTAAAGAACTGTTTATTTTCTTTGTGATTGTTTTGCATAAAATCATCGAACCCGGATCTACGTAACAATACGTTTAGAAGTGATGATACGAATTAACATTATAGCAATACATTTAAAAGGTGATAATACAATTGGCATTTAATATTTCTTCTTAACACACTTTTATAAGTTAGACCTGTATCTAAAGAGACGGAATCTTTGAATAATAACAATATGGGACTTATCCGAGGTCCCGTAAACGGAGAGAATAAATACCCTTAAGACACGTTAATTGATATCTATTGAAGAGCAAGACTAATTCCTGCAGCCACGTAATTCCAGCTCCAAATATCAAACTCAAGGATAAATTCTACAAACAATAAATAATAGCTATAAAAACTAAAAAAAAAAGAGAAAACAGTCTTTTATTGTAGATTGCACTAAAAAATGAAAAATATATTAGTTTTAAAAAAACTAAAAAATACGCTTTTATGTTTAATCGAACTATAATTTATTGTATTTATTTCTAATTTCATCACACAATTACTTTTGCAGTAAGAATCACTTTCCTTTTAACCTTGAAAAAGTTCAAGACAGATAGAGTTCGCTAGGAGTATTAACCTACATTTGAGAGAAAAAAAATTGTGTGAACCTAAATATTTAAAAATCTAATATTCGTATTTCAAAAAATTGGAATTCTTGCAGAAGTTCAGAATTCAGAGAATGGTGGCAAGATTTGGGAATAACTAACTCCCTTTAAAGGTGGTTATTTTCCATCTTCAAATTCTGAGATACCTTATTTTTCAGTAGTAGTGTTAGTTACAGATTAAAATGAAACATTTTATTTTTACATAAATTTTAATTCATATTTAAATACAATTTTATTTTAATACCATTTACTAAATCGTAATATGTTTCATGTAATTTCAAATGTTTGTTTAGTGCGAATGTACTGGATGTGGTTCTCTTGTAGTAGTGTGCACGACTGTATTATCAGCGTACATATTTAGATTTGTTAGTGAATAATCAGGGATATCATTGATGTATAAGTTGAAAAGCAGGGGCCCTAGGAGACTTCCTTGAGCTACGCCACAGTTTATATTTTTAGAGTTAGAGAGTATCCTTGACTCTGACTTGGAAGGATTGATTTATAATATAAGACTGGAGAAGGTGAATGAGGGGGGGGGAGGTTGTAAGTAATTAGTTTGTATGTTTGTCCTGTTAGCCGCATACGATCGAAACCCTTCTGCATATTCAGGAAAACCACGCCGGTGCTCTTTTTCTTCTGAAAACCTTCTCAGAAATAGATTCTATTAATTTAATAAGTGGGTGAAGGGTCGAGAGCTAATTTGTGAATCCAAATTGGTTAGGATTTATTATATAGCTATCGTTAAGGAAATTTTTTAATCTGGTTTGTATGAGAGATTCAGTTATTTTACTTAGAAAGAAGGGAAATTGCTCTATAACTAGAGGATAGTTTTGAATTTTTACCTGGTTTTAGAATAGGGGGGAAAATAATATGGCTTCTTTCCAAGTAGTTGGAAAGTGATTAGTTTTAAGGATTTTATTAATAAGAATGGTAAGTATTAGAATAGCTTTGAGAGGAAAATTCTTAGTCATCCTGTTGCTGATGTTATCTTTGCCTGGTGCCTTTTTAGAATTAGATTTTTTGCTGTAAAAAATTATTTCAGAAGGGTAGGCAGTTTCAATAGTAGTGGTGGGGGAGAGGAAGGTGTTAACTGTGTTATTGATTATATCGTCATCTTCGTCGTATTTACTATTGGGTCTGGTATTTTCTGTGAAGTTAGTTAGTATAGAGTTAGCAAGGATATTAGCTTTCTGATCTTCGGTTACAGCCGTGCCGGTAGTGCTTTTAAAGCTGGAATATATCTGAGCGCTTATTTTTGAGAAATTTTTGCACTTCCCATAGACTGTTGTGTGTTGAGTGCTTTTAGCTTGGTAGACCAGTTCTTATTACTGTAATTTCGAAGTTCTTTTTTAACATTGCGTTGTGCTTTATTGTATAGTGTTTGTAGTGTGGATCAAGTGTTCTGTGATGTAAGTTTCTGTACTGATTTTTCAGTTTTATGAGTTTGTGAATGTACAGCGGAGTGTAGCTGTTGTGCTGTGTTTCTATTGGTCGGGAGGCGTGGCTATGGGCTGCGTGGACCATATCGGTGAACCCAGTGATTTTATTTATCTATTTCGGCTTTGGAGTTGATAAAGTTAGGATGAAAATATAGTAGTAAGATATTACTATTGAGATATTTAGAAAAAAGTGACCAGTTCGTGTGTATGGCTCTTGGATTAGTGATATCATTATTAAATTTGAGAGTAAAGTTAAGAAGAACAGGGTTGTGATCTGAAGACAGATCGTGAAGAGAATTTATTGTGAAAGGGTAGTAGAAGTTTCGAATAATAGTGAACTCTAGTAGCAATATTAGAGGAATTGAATCGGAATATCGTGGGAGAGTTCGGATAGGCTATGTGAAGATTTAACATATTAGAAAAGTTATGGGGGCAAATGCCTCTAGAGGAATTAGTTTTGCAGTTCTAAGCAGTTTGTGTGGCATTGAAATCGCCTAATAAAACACAATTACTGCTGGTTTGAATTAAATTTTCTATGTCGATAGTAAAAGTAAACTCGCCTGAGTTTGGTGGAATATAAACACTTACTATCGAGATTGGATCGTGATCAAGAGGGGTTAGTATGACAATAGTGGCTTCAATAACTTGAAGGGGAGAGGTGGGGAGAGAGTAGTAATTAATGGACTTTTTGATGAGAATAAGAGTTCCACCGGAGGCCCTGTCGGTGTCTGGATTTGTAGGTCTGTCATTCCTGTAGCAAGAGAGTGTAATTAGCAATATTAATGTTGTGTGTTGGTCTCAAATGTGTTTCGTGAATTAAAATTAGGTCTGGGGAGTGCTTCTCTACGAAAATTTTAAGTTCGACAATTTTACTTAGTAAGCCGTTAACGTTCCAAGAAACCAAACTGATGCCGATTGGGAACTTACTGAACAATATTTTTATTGCAGGATGCCTCTATTAGGCTGTACATTTGGTTTGGATCCGCTTGTGCGGAATTTACTTGATCAAAATTATTTACTAATGTAGGGGTAGTATTTAGAGCTTGCAACATCTGAACCAGAGGCATTGAACAGTCGCTCCTAGTGGAGTTTTAATATCACAGTATTCCCGTTGGGAATGTTAAAGGTAAGATTAGGCGTTGCATTTAAATTTTTTTGCGAGTTACTAGCTTGAATTGGAGGGTTTTGACTTATGGCCTCAGTTTGGCGAGAAATCTCAGGTCTTCGTGGAGCCACCTGTTTAGTTTTGTTATTAATTCCTGCGTTATTATTTGTGTTTGACGTTATTTGAGCATATGAGAAGTTAGGTCTTACGAGGCTATTGTAAAGATTAGTATAGAGCTATTTCTATTGATTTTAGCGGTGCCCTTAGGAGGCTTCGAAAAGCATGGGCATCCCTGCCAGTTGGCCATATGGCCGTACACCTGACAGTTTATGCAGAATTTAGTTTCGAGTCTTTGTTTTATCGGGCAGTCCCTCGTGATGTGTTCGTCTCCGCATTTAAAAAAGCTAGGTTTAAGGAAGCGATTCTCAGCACTGTGATGGAAATTATTGCAAAGTGAAGCATTATGGGAACTTCCTTGCCGTTATATCCATCAACAGTGTAATGTTAAAGGGCGAAAGAGTTTTCAGATAGAATATCTTTAAATTTTCTATTGAGCGAGGTAAGGTAACTAGGAATACTAATAATGTTTGTTTTGTACGGCGTCCGATGAGTTGGGTTACATTTTCAGGTAGGAATCCAAGTTCCTCGAAGTCTGCTTTGATTAAATCGGTGTTAGCGTTCTTTGGCAATCCTTTTAATACTATTTTAATAGGACGCTCATTTTTTGGTTTTTATAACATAGAATTGATATTTTAGGTTTTTAAGAGTATGAGCTACGATCCTGTTTTGTTCAACGGTATCTGAGTAAAGTTTTATATATTCACCAGTGGTTTTTAGTTTTAAATTGGGGTGTAATTTTTTAATGTTATCAATTTGTATACGGTAGTTATCTGTGATTTTTAGTATTAATGGTGGTGGTAGAGAGTAGTTGTCTTGTCGGGGCTGCTGACTGGTTGCAGCGTTAGACGTGTTAGCTACTATTAGTGGGGTCTATTGACCTGAGATTTGTCTTGTTAAGACTTTTGGGAGAAGGGAGAATTGATTTTGCAAATTTAAATCGGGGGTTTCAAAAGTAGTAATTTTGCATTTTTTGGAGGGGGGGAAAATTCGAAATCATCCTCGTTTTTTTTCTTTTATTTTGGGACTTTTTCCCTCCTAGTGGGAGATGGAGGAGAAATACTGGGGGGTGTTTTTGGGTAAACATGATGTGAGCAACCGGGGTTGGCACGGGGGGAGAGAGTCAAAATCACTCATCGCTTGTTGGAGTGTGCCCTGGATGTACTGGAATTTGTTCCGTGCGAGTTGATAGAGGGGTCAGCTTTTTTGTGCCTGGTCCAGTCTGAGCGGGGAACGTTTTTTCTTTTTCGGTAAAATAATTTGCTTTCCCAACAAGACCTTCTTTGGGAGGTGAGCTCCTCCCCCGAAAAAGGGAACATTTTCAGTGGATGAGGTAGAGTAGGGTGATTGTGGTTTTAATTCCATGTTCGATTGCTGGTCGAGTGCCATATCCAAGTTTTTTAATGGGGAGAGAAAAAAAAAAGGGGTGATTAAGATTTCCTGTGGAAATCTTTTAAATTCAACATAGGGGTCTGTACTACACAAATAACTGAAAAGGGCTGTAGCCAGATGGAAAAGTACAGCTATAAAAAAGACCGGTGAAGCTTCGTGAGGGGTTGGGAATGATCGTGATAGCTCAATCTAGTAATTTTAAAATTAAAAAAAAGTCGCAGCTTGATAATCAGAATGTTAGAGTGTAAGGTTTCAGCTCATTGACAGAACAAGTCTCTGCGTACGCTTACTACTACGCTTCCTATTCTCTGGAGACTGGAATCGTGTCAGACTCCTTCGCTCCATATCTGGGACTGAGTGAGCCTTGTGTTGCGTTCTTGGTTTGGGAGGTTGAGGAGGTGTGGCCTCGGTAGGCTGGATCTAATGGCGAATGGCAGAGAAACTGCGGCTGGAATGGATGATTCCTATTGGTTCGTGAGCTTATTGGACTTAGTGAAGAGAATTGCCTGACTCGGTACAGGAAATTAAACTATTGAGATAGAAAAAATTAAAAAATGGAAATAATAAAGAGGGAGCGATTGGGAATAAATTTAATTAATAGCTGTAAAAAAAAAATTATTCAACAAGCGCTTCGAAAATCAGATACGCTTGTTGCTTGAAATCTTTGGTATTTTTAAGGGTTGGAAGAATTTGAGATAGCTTTGGAAATTGTTTGAATATGTTTACAACGATTTTAAAGAGTTCTATTATATTTTGGAAGTCATTTGAATTATTTTTTTAAAAAATGGGGGAAATTTGGGGGTTTTACTTTTTTCGTTCCGAATTGTTTTTTTTATCGGGGTTTTTGCTTTTAATTTTTTCCCCGGGAAAACATATTGGCGAAGGGGAAAATTTTTTCGTCTCCCAACCCCTTTTTTACTGGGAAATTCCTCTGCCCGGGAAAGGAATGGTTTGAATTTTGGGGTTTCCCTTTATACCCAGGGGTGAGGGAAAAAAAGGGAAAACCATGAGAGAAACTAAAAAACAACAACCCCCCCAAAGAAGGGGGGGGAAAGGGAAAGAACGCCGAGCAATCGGGCTGCAAGAACTAGCAGGACGCACGGCGACCCCGGTGGTTTTCCGCGAAGCGGGACAGGGGAAAGGAAAAAACCAGGAAGGAATCGATTTGCCAAAGGGGCCCCGAAAAAACGGGGGGAGGGATGACAGTCAACAACTGAACCTATCTCAATAGCAAAAGGGATTTAATGTTGTTATAGGTGTGAAATTAAAAAGGGGGTTTTTTTGTTGTGTTATGGCGGTTTTAGCGGGGTTTGCCATTTTTCAGTGGCATATGCGTAGTTTAATTTAGAAAGAGGATAAGTAAATAGTTTGTGCTCTTTAAAAATTTGGATGCTCGTGATTTTTAATTGATCTGAAAAAGTTCCTTTGATAGCTTAGTGATGAAACTAGATATCGACCCTAATGTAGATCGTTTGGGAAAAACCTCATTTCTAACGTACCAAAAGGGGCGTTAGTCATGGGGGCTAGTATTTTATTTTGTATAACCTTTAATTTTTTCATGTGGGTGGAAACTGCAGCGACACAGGTGAGACGTAGGTGATAACTGGGTGCAAGACTTGCTTGTATAAAAAAAACCCTTTTTTTTCAAGGGGGAGAGGAGACTTTCTCCCCATAAGGGGGATAGCTAAATAATTCTACCCCGGTTTTTTTGGGGAAAATAGTCGATATGATTTTTTTTAAGTTAGGCGGCTATCAATATTTTATACCCAGGTATCGAACTACCGGG